>JAGFZM010000009.1:786834-813814 GCA_017657215.1 Limnothrissa miodon | reverse complement strand
ACACTACTAGTAGATAAAGCACAGACACTACTAGTAGATAAAGCTCATACACTACTAGTAGATAAAGCACAGACACTACTAGTAGATAAAGCACAGACACTACTTGTAGATAAAGCACAGACAGTACTGTAGATAAAGCACAGACACTGGTAGTAAAGGATAAAGCACAGACACTACTAGTAGATAAAGCACAGACAGTACTGTAGATAAAGCTCATACACTACTAATAGATAAAGCACATACACTACTAGTAAAGGATAAAGCACAGACACTACTAGTAGATAAAGCACAGACACTACTAGAAGATAAAGCACAGACACTACTAGTAGATAAAGCACAGACACTAGTAGTAGTAGAAAATATGGCACAGACACAGACACTGCTAGTATAGACTGGATTGATTTCCATTTAATGAAGCAGATGCGTCATCTGCCTGAAAACCACAGCTCTTTATTGCATTATTGTCTTTGCATTATTCCTATGTGCTGGGATCAGATCCCCTAATGGTCAGCTTAATGCAGCACAGCAGTCATTCATAGGGGGAATGTTTCTAGCATCCTCCCGCTCCTGCCGTGTGTGCAGGCCTGTGTGCTTATGTGTGACTGTCTAGATGTCTGTGTGTGTGTGTGTGTGTGTGTGTTCCCAGGCCCAAGCATCTTGAGGTTAGTGTGCGTGAGTGCCTTAGCCACAGTTGAGTGCAGGGGGATGTGAAGCCCAGATCAGCAGGCCAGTTTATTACAAAATTATGAGAAATGAGGGCAGAGGAACTCTTAAAGGGATGTGTCCCTAACCAAATGTTGCATTCACCATGTGCATGTGCGTGACAAGCATACTGTTGAGTGTGTGTGTGTGTGTGTGTGTGTGTGCGTGTGTGTATGTGTGTGTGGGAGAAATAAGCATCTGTCACTGTTTGGAAGCGAATATTGTACAACCCAGGATTGCTCTTTGAAAATGAATGCAAACATGAAAAGAGAGTAGAGGTTTCGGTGGTGAAGCTACTGCAGCATAGCGGCCATCTCTGAGCAAACCAGAAGCTGTTTAGCTTTTTGAGTTATTGTAATGATTTTTTCCCTCTTTCTGTCTGGCGCTTGATGCATGACCCGCTGTCCCAGTGTGAGTGAACAGATTAGGAGCGGGAAATGAAAAAGGCCCCGTGCTGACATTGAGTGAGGGTCTTTACACTGATTGGCTCATGCTTGCCATGACTCCAAGTGCTGTTTTCTCTTTGCAGTATTGTTATTTTGCATGACATAATAGTTCATAAATGATTGAGTCCTCTGACGAGATCAATAATAATGGCAGTCAGAGGGCAGTGCAGCATTAATCTCTGTCTCAAGGCTGATAGCTGTTTATGAACAAATGCCTTTTAACGTAATTGAATTAGGCTGTGCATATTTAACCTTTTAAACTTAAATATATTGATTCAGTTGATATTTTGCTCCTGTCCTCGGTGGATATCAAATGTAGCAATGAAGGCTAGTCCCCAGATAGTTCCTGAATAGACTGTCAGACAGTCTAAGTGGCCCACACATTTATTCTGGGTGCTTTTGGTGCAGTGATTCCGTGCCAGAGGCGGTGCATGGAAGAGAAGCTCACTGGTGTCATAAGTCTCTCCCCTTTCAAATCCATAATCTATGAGCTGCTCGAAGCTGAAGGAAACCCACAGTATTTGAGTGCAATAGCGACTTCAGTGCTAAAATAAACATTAAAAAATTATAACACTCTGAAAAGATATGTTTAGTGCATGTAAGGAAATCATGTAATGACAGTTAAGAGCAAAATATAGTCTTCAATTTTTAATTCAGTGTAATATCTAACTATCCAGACTACAAGATTGACTCTAAATGGGACTGTTATAAATGTAGTGTTTTCTCTTCCAAAGATGTGTGTCTTAACAGGTCAACCCTTGTTTTGTCTCCACAGCCCTATAGAATCCTGTCAGAATTTCTACAAAGATTTCACGTTACAAATTGACATGGCGTTCAATGTATTCTTCTTACTGTACTTTGGCCTGCGGGTAAGTTCACTTCCTCCTTTACTCCAAAGTCTACATTTACTCATTTACTGTTTGAATGCTGCAAACAACACTGAGATATTGTCAAAATACACTGTGTTAGTTCTGTGTAACAGGACTGTGTGTGTTTTTCTTGTTTTCCGCTGACAGTTCATAGCAGCCAATGATAAGTTGTGGTTCTGGCTGGAGGTCAACTCTGTAGTGGACTTCTTCACAGTGCCACCAGTCTTCGTCTCCGTGTATCTGAATAGAAGCTGGCTTGGTAGGTCTCCCCATCCTTCTCTTTCTCTCTTTCTCCCTCTCTCCCCCTGACTCCATATCTTGGTGCCTGAAGCTGGAGCAGGCAGTCAGCTCTTTGCCCTGATATAGAATGACAGGAAAACTCCTTTGAAACACAAGCTGAATCCCACAGACAGCCTCAAATCCATGACTAAGACCAACAGCAGACCAGCGGCATGCCCAGCCACAGCCCTGTTTACATGGACACAGTGCACTGCCTCCTTCTCCCAGGCCACAGCCGCTCAGAGCTGCTCAGACATAGAGGAGAAGAATGGCTTAGTTCACACTGTTCAGGTTCTAGTCGTTTGCAAACAGAAGCCTCCAATCAGAGGGGAATCAGCAGTTACTCTCCGACACTGAATCATGATGTGTGCATCGTCCTCAGAAGGGTCAGCTCTTGCATTGGTGGTGGTGTGTTTGGACTGGATAGTTGTAAAGCTAAACACCTAGCATGCTTTAATGCACACAGCTCAGTGCTTAAAATACAACTAAAAGACTATCCACTGACCTAGCCTATATGACAGTCATGCATAATCATCATTAGAAAAGTGGAAAATCTTTAAAACCTGATAGACTGAGGCTTATACGTTTAACTAGACCATAACAATTTGAAGAATTCTATCAATTCTGTTATGTGCCTGAGCTCAACTGTCAAAATTGGCAATTTTAGTTGATTTTGTGAAGTACAGCTTCACAGCACTACCTTCTTCTCACCAGCAAGGACAATTCCACCCCTTGTGCATAGTGCTGCTAATCTAAATTAGACAGCAATGTCTGCCAGCCGTTCACAACATTGCTGTAGACTGTGGTTTGTTTGACATCTGTAAAATTGTAGCTTTTTTAGTAGCTGCAGTTGAAAGAGAATGTTGACTTTTGAAAAGTATTTGAACAGAAATAGTCTGTGTTTGTCGTGTGTCGCAGACAGGTCGTGTGGAGACACTAGTTTAGTGTTAGTGTCAACTACTGGTTAATCGTGTAATCTTAACTGGCTTAAAGATTAGAATGGTGTTAGGGACTTGTTAGTCGTGTAATCTGAAGTGGGCTTTGGAAGCCTCTGCAGAGGAGAGGCTCTGAGCTGTCAGAGAGTGATGTGTTTATTTAGCATACCTCCTCCATGCAATCACATGCAATACTGCAGCAGCATATGATCATATTCAGCACAGTCCCAGAGCCCCTGAAAGCTGTCTCTCTGCCAGTCTGGTCTGACTTCTCCTATGCATGGTAATGTGTGTGTGTGTGTGTGTGTGTGTGTGTGTGTGTGTTTGTGTGTGTGTGTGTGAGCCGTGACCCTCCCCACAGGCTGGCTATTGCCTGGCACCTCACCATTCCAGAGGCAGCTCTTAGCAGCTCTGCCCTCTCCTGTAGCTCTAATGATTTCCAGTCACACTGTGTGGCTGTCAGTGCAGGGGTGACATGCAGGTGAGACAGCAGAGATGCACTTTAGGGGAAGCTGGAGGGGGGGTGGGGGTTGGGGGTGGAGGGGGGGTGGAGGCAGAGTTGAGGGTGGGTTTCAGGCAGACAGGAAACAAGGGCAACACCAGGACATTCTCTCTCACACACACACACACACACACACACACACACACACAGACACACACGCATAAACACACTCCCTCTCTCCCTCCCTCCCAGACATTCTGCAGGACACCACACCCTGCAGACTACGTCTCACATCACAGAAACAATAGGCAGCTTTTCTGGACCCATTCATCCAGTTTGTTTATATGTGAAAATTATATTCAGACTTTGGGGATTTTTAATATGAAGAGCCTAAATTTAATTGACTGTCAGCCAGCAACATAATGAGCAGAATCTGCCATGCATGGACTGAAGCTGACTCCAATGGCAGTTAAAAACACATAACATGAAAAAGGCAACACCTGCCTCACCTGGCTGTTCTCTAGCAACCTCAGAGAGTTAATCACTATTCAAATCTATATTGTCTGTATATTAAAATGTAGGGCCAAGAAAAGAGATCTAAATTCTCTTTTTTGCATGTAGATCATGAAAACGTTACGGATACTAACGTATCCTCGGTTCTCTGAGTGAGAAGCTGAAACGTACGCATGGATGATGCCTATTCGTACGTTTCGGCTTCGAAACGAAAGAGAAAGTTACGGATACTAATGTATCCTCGGTTCTCTGAGTGAGAAGCCGAAACGTACGAATAGGCATCATCCATGCGTACGTTTCGGCTTCGAAACGAAAGAGAACACATGTGTGTGTGTGTGTGTGTGTGTGTGTGTGTGTGCGTATGTGTGTGTGTTTGTTTGCAAATAAGGCAGACATTTTTGGTTCAGTGTGGAAATGAAATGAGAGCAGTTTCATAAGAGAAAGGGCAGGAGAAGAGCCTTTCCTAGGTGTTAGTCAGGCCCCAGAGGAAATCACTCTAGGCCTCATTGTGCTTAGCTAATAAAGCACCTATTGTGCTCCATGGCCTGACAATGCTGGAAGTTTCCCATTGGGAGGAGCTCTTTGAAATGAACAGGGTCAGTTTCTTTCTTCCTGGGTTACAGGACAGTCCCGAAGCTGGTTGCTGCCACCTGCACTGGGGGTGCTCCGTGCAGTAGACTCTTATGACGTGGATGGAAGAACCTTGCCATAACACTGCTAACATAAGCACAGGGGCCGGCCTCTCACTTCTGCCTCACCTCACAATCCAAGCTTACCTTCCACTCAGTCAGTTCTATTAGGACATCACCTCCCACTGACACGGCACAGAGGCCTGGAATCCCCCGTATTCCTCTAAATGGCACTAAGAGGTGTCCTTCTTCATGTGTGGCTGCTGACAGAGGGAACATCCCTTCCCAGTAAGAGGCTCTTTTGAACGCTGGACGTTGATGAAAGAGGTACCCCAATGTGTGGTTAATGTTACAAAAAGGCAGACTCACAACAGAGTTTCCTCTTTGAAAATTGAAATTAATGTCCTTAAACTACTCGAAGAGAGAGTTTGTCCCACGAGGGCTGGAAATGGATTAGTCTGTCCTGCTTGCCGCTTAAATGGCCGGTAGCGGTTACTGCCAGCCGACGATCCTTCCCCCGCCCACGCAATTATCTGTACCGTGCCCATGAGCCCACTTCCCTTTTCATCTCCACGCTCCGAAATGGAAGTCATGTCACGCTTCCATCGCTCGTCGGGAGTGCTGTTTTTCAGTCATAGCTCGTGGATAAGACCTTGGAAACCGAGCATCCCTCCAACAAACACAAGAACGTCTCCAGGATGATAATGATGTTTTGTTAGCAGTAGCGGGGGTCGGCGAATGCGCTGGCACAGGCTGTGTGCGCAGGCTTGTGGAAGACACAGATAAGGCTCGTTCTCTGCCATAGGGTAACGTCTTTTCCCAAATCCCAGGACGCTAGCAGGTTGTTGGTTTATCTAAGACGGGTGTTCAGATGGAAGTAAATGAATGGGAATATATTGATCATCCACTGGGACTGCCATCAGATGTTAATGAATGCTTCCTAAGACCATATGCATTCTGGATGAGATCTGCTGGAGCTTGCCCTCGAGCTGCTGTGCTCACAGTTAAGTAACAGTGCCACCTGCTGGCTGAGGAGGGAAGTGTTGACGGGCCTGCTCTTGCAGGCTGTGCCCGTGTGTAGAGGCTCAGCTGTCACCTCCGTGCGGCCGTGCTTGAGCGCTCACCCAGCAGCCCTCTCTTACAGCCCAGCACCCCAACGGCCGGAAGTGTCTCTGTCAAAAGACCGTGACCAGTATTGCTGTGGAAACTAATTTATGGGTCTAATCCTCTTTAATACGAGTAGCCACTCACGTGGCACAGCCCCTGTGGAGCCAGAGCCACCGCCAGATGAATCATGGGGAAAAAAAATAAAAATAGTGTCCAGTCAGGGAGTAATCCTTGTGCTCTGTGTCAGTGTGTGCAAATGCACACACACACACACAAACACACATACACACACATGCACACAGGACATTATCCTGCTTTTGAAATGTTCATCCCCTGCTGATTGAGAAAAGCGACTAGTGGCGTGTGTTGCTGGTTGCTGGTGCACGTGATGCGGCTTCCCAGGCCCTTGAGGCCGAGAGCTCGCCTGCAGCTGAATGAACCAGCATGTGTGGAGGCTCAGAACTCTGAATGAGCAGCTGCCCCATTCTACACATGTCTGGGAAAACACAAACACATGCACACATCCGGGAAAAGCTTGCTGATTCTCCAATGGCCCAGATTCAGTGGGATTGGTCTTGATCTCTCTCTCTCTCTCTATCTCTCTGTCTCTCTCTCATATTGTCTGTCTCTCTGAGTCATGGTGACTGGTGTAGTCCAGTGCCTGACATCTGTTTCTTTGGGTTTCATCAGCCCTCAGCACGAGAGCAGTGGGAGTCCCATCAGCCTGGCTGGTACACACTGGACACGTGGGCCACCATGCATTTGGACAGTGTAGAGCTCCGGCTCAAACCCACTCGGCTTGGGGCAGCCAAAACGGTTCCAGTACAATTATTAACTTGCAGAACCATGAAAGTCTATGTACCACTTCCACATCTTAAAATCCAAGCTTAAATCTCTTTCTCTTTGGAACAGGCTGTTGACATTTGAGCTCCACAGCCAATCAGATAGCACCCCTCCCTACTGCTTATCATTTATTGGCTGGGATTATTGTGTTTGTTTGCCTTTATAGCAAGGATATTATTTTTCTGCAATAGCCGTTCACTGAATCTGAACTGCAGATATGTAGGGCCTATGGTTAATGCATGGTCTATGGTTTTTCATTGTATTATTATTTAACTTTTCTTGAAAAAAAAATATTCAATAGGCTGTGGAAAGATGCATACAGGCTTCAATTTAGACAGCTCAAGGCTGCCTGCAGTTTAGCCTGTTTTTTGTTATAATTAAATATAAAAAACAAAAGCCTCTTAAATGTTTGTTTTTTTTCCCAATAAATTATATCCAGCATTATCAAATAAATAATTTTTTTTTATAAAACAAAACCTGGTCCTAAAAAAACTTTTTTTTCCCCACAAGTGACCTAGGAAAAGGGGGGATCGTCTTATATATTCGGGTTGTCTTATATTTGTTTTAATATGGTAACATTAAGTTGAACCAATGGCAGTAGTGCATAACACTCACAAATACTGTCCAGCTTTTCAAGTACTGATTGCCAAAAACACAGTGCAGCTGGTAGGTAGAGTAAGTGCCTGGGACTATCTGTCATCTCCCAATAGGCAAAAGGCACTGGGCCCCCTCCTCAGACTCATTGTGTAATCACCCACTTCCTGGGCCTAATGTGATTATTTAGCAAATCTGCCCTCCGTCGCCCTTTCTCACGGAAGCGGGGCGGCGCCTGCCAGTGTCTGCACAGCCTTTGTGATTAATGCAGGATTATTGTTTTTCCCTTTCGCTTTTTGCCCCCTCTAAATCCCGAGTGCTCCGATGCCCTGAAAGGAGCTTCACCTCAGAAATGGCACATTATTGGTGCGCCACGCTTCCACATGACGTCCGGCGACAGGCAAGGGGGCATAGGGGGGCGCTGGCATGGGCGTTCCAGATGAAACGCTACAGCACTGAGGACCAAGGTGAACCAGTCCGAGGCAGACGGGCTTTCGACAGGTGACTCACTCCTGAGCCCCGCAGCTCAGATTGAATACACAGCGAACTGCACCTCACATCAGAGCTCAGGCTCTCTTTTTGGATGATTACCGCCGTTGTCTTTTTTCTTGCATATTTCTTTCTTTAGCTGGGTATTCTTCAGACTCAGTGTGCCAGTCGACTCTGTTCTCCTCCTGTTAAGTGCCAGCCGACTCTGTTCTCCTCTCCCACTAAGCTCAAAGCTCCAGGCTTCAGCAGTGCTCCAGGTTTTTTGTCCGCCATGATCTCCAGCCGGATCCTGTGCCGGCGGCCGCGCCGCAGCCTGTGCGAGGAGGTGCAGGAGGAGACCCAGCGGCGGAAGAAGTCCGGGGGGCAACTCTACGTCAACGGCTACCGCGTGCGCCAGGGCCCCGGCCACAGCAGGGAGCCGCAGGGGGACAGCCTCCTCTGCTCCCTCTATGCCTGTCTGCGGGTGCTGGGAGGCTGGGGTAAGAGGGGGGCAGACCCCCACTGGGCACACAGGACCACAGGGCGGGAAGGAGTTTACTTTTGTCTGATGCCTTGCTGGGTCGGTGGTTACTTAGGTTACTGTATTGGTGGTGCTGGTTCTGGTTATGTTTGCGGTGAAACAGCATGTAAATGCATTTGCGAGCATTGTGGCAGATCGGGCTGACTATTACTGACAAGGTTTTTAAGGCTCTTTAACATGATGTTATGTGTGATGGATTCTGTCTGAGAACAAACAGTGCAAGTGAAAAAGAAATGAATGTAGGTGGTGGTCTGTAAATCTCATTTAATGTGATTGCTGTTTGTATGCGTGTGTGTGTGTGTGTGTATGTGTGTGTGTGTGTGTGTGTGTGTGTGTGTGTTTGGAACAGAGAGAGAGAGAGAGAGAGAGAGAGAGAGAGAATGTGTGTCAAGCTGAGTGATTTGTGTTACGTAAGTGCTGGGCTGAGGCAGGTGTGGAGTTGTTGTGTAATCTGCTCAAGCGTGAGGTGATGTGAGAGACAGAGTCTGGTCTGGCCTGCCCCCTCAGCTGACCTCAGCCCAAAGCACCCCATCATCTACCCCTGCACTCCCACACTCTAAAGCCTCACACTTCCGCTCCCACGGCCTGGGGCTCATGGGCTTGGGGCTCATATCTGTTTTTATACTGTATTGATTGAATCTCTGAGTGCAATATCAAATACCTACAGTACACACATCCACAAACACACCTAATCAGTACTCTTTCATCTCACAGGGAAAGCTCTTCCTATTTTAAAATGTTGCCTAATAATGGAGGTAAACAAAACAAAATATAACTGAAAATGATTGGATGATATTGACAAATGACAAATGCATTACAAATGAATATCAAAGAAGGTTTGGGGTAAAAAAAAAAAAAAAAAGATTCAGATTAACTTCCGAAGCCAAATATTCTGTTTTCTGTGAACAGCATTTGCTAGTATTGCAATTCTGTTTAGGCTCACTGGTCTAATGCATGCGTCCTCTTTTGTGTATTTGCAGGTTTGAGGTTTCTAAGAGCCTTAAGACTGATCCAGTTCTCAGAAATTTTACAGTTTTTGAATATCTTGAAAACAAGGTAAGTGCTTCCAGATTTTCAGTGGACAGTTGTGGAGCTACTTATTTGCGAATAAAATGCAAACCTTGACACAAAGCCTTTAAGAGCCTGTGTCATAAATCTTGTGTGTGTTCCACACACTCCAATGACAAGGCACTGTCTCACACACACAGTCTGATTGCAGCCATAGTGCTGTCTGACTGCCCCCCTTCTGGGATTATGTGCTGGTGCTGAACCTGAAAGATGCCATTATTGTAGCATGTCCCCCAATGGAAGAAACATCCTCTCCTTGCCAGACTCTTGTGTGTGATGGTCATGAACACCTCCCCCACCAACACCCCCCCAACCCTCTTAGACTCCATAAGCTTCTCTCTCCGCCCCCCTTGTCTCTCCCCTCTAGACTACTCAGCATTCTACTCTGGCATGGATTTGGCCCAGATGTCAGAGACAGCTTACAGCTCCACAAATGTTTATATAATTTTTTTCCCATCCTAATCCGCCCAACTGGCTCTGTTCAGCGCTGACTGGGGGTCCGGTAGCAGGTGAAGTTTCAGCGAGCCAGTCGAATCAGATCCGAGCCCGGTCGGCTGCCCATGAACGGAGACGGAGTGACGGGCGGCCTGCCTGCAAAGGCTTCTGGGATTGATTTATCTCTCCCAAACAGCTCAGGGCAAAGAGCAGCCAGCGTCATTGGTGCCATCAGTGCTGCTCCTGCTGCTGCTGCTTCAAGGCCAGAGAGTTCACTGGGGATGGCCTCACTTCTAGAGCTCCCATGGCTAAATGACCAGAGCAGGAGCTCTTCCTGTTTGTTGGAGAACATCCAACGCTTCAACTCTCTCTCTCTCTCTCTCTCTCTCTCTCTCTCTCTCTCTCTCTCTCCTGAACTGCTTGACTGAAACAGTGGCCAGAGCAACCATGGGCCTGGTCTTTGTTCTTTACTGCTGAGATAGATGGCATCAAGAGCATCCTGCAGTATTATTTAGTGCAGGCCTGAGGAATGGCCAATCTATTGAGTGGGTGCTCCTGACGTCCCCCTTTGAAAGTTGGAGTGTGTGCAGGCCTGCTGCTGCTGCTGCTGCTGCTGGTGGTGTGTGTGACATTAGCCTGTGAGCGTGAGTGTGAGCGGCTCTCCTCTGGTTCATGCGTAGGCGAGAGATGACTTATCCTCATGTCAGTGTGGTATGGTAAACTCTGACAGTCAACTTATGGCCCTTCATCCCCACAGCAATTCCATCAAGCTGGTCAACCTGTGTTCCATCTTCATAAGCACATGGCTAACAGCTGCGGGATTCATACATTTGGTAAGTGAAAAAACACACACAGGCCATCTCACTGCCAGTGCATACTCTCTCTCACACACACACACACACACACACACACACACACTCACACACATGCAGACATACACAGTCAATGTGGACACACAGTTCTTTGCCATAATCACAAAGGATTTAGGATCATTTCAAGTTTATGTTTTTGAACAGATAATATTTAGTGCTAGTAATTTACTGCCAGTTCAGCGTGTCCATATTTGATTGCTCTGCAGAAGAGAATCTCTGTGCCAGTAGGGGGCAGTCTTGGGCCAGCTTGCAGGATCTGTCTGCTTTGCATATGAAAGGCATTTTCTCTGAGCTCGTATAATGGTGGTTATGATCCAAACAAGACTCTAGAGGGCTCCAAAGTCCATCTTTTGAAACAGTCTGGAGTTGTTGCACAGTTGGCCTCTTTGTGTCACCTGCATCAGATCCTCTTTTTTTTGTCTTCTAGGTGGAAAACTCAGGGGATCCTTGGGAAAACTTCCAGAATTCTCAATCGCTTTCATATTGGGAATGTGTCTACTTACTCATGGTCACCATGTCCACCGTGGGCTACGGAGATGTCTATGCAAAAACAACTCTCGGGCGCCTTTTCATGGTCTTCTTCATCCTCGGTGGTTTGGTAAAATCCACATTTTCTCTCCCCCCTCCCCCCACACTGCCCCCTCTCCCCTTGTCTCCTCATGTCACCTCACATCCTTGATCTTGCACTTACCTGTATGGACACATGTTCTCCAGTAGTGTATACATCACTTGTAACCATACCTGCTGTATTCTTGATAGTCTAGAGCAGTTTCCACCGTCTTTCTCTCAGTGTGTGCTCTCCACTGTAGTGACTCGTTTCCCCTCTCTCATCCCATCCCCTTATTGGACTACTGTTAGACTTTCAATAGATAATAGCGTTTACATGGCCCCTGATACTCTGTTCCTTTTGAGAAATCCTTTTCAGTAATTCAAGTAATGATGTCAGAAATGTTAAGTGATTTTTTTCTGTATGATAATGTTGTCGCTGTTCTCTTAAAGCAGTTTGCGGTTTCAGGGGACTCCTACCTTCCTGTACCCCTTCCCAAAATTCCAACAAACACAGTGGCAGGAGGATGTGCCATAGGGCGGCCTGAATGATACCACAGCAGTGGCAGCCTTCACGCAACCAGGCCCCAGCGTAGCTCGGCAACTAGGACCCAGCATAGCACAGCTATTAGGTCCAAGCATAGCGTAGCGTACCATAACATGGTATTGCACAGTATGGTGGTTAGCCCTCTCAACTGACAACTGACCCAGCTGATTCCCGAACTGTGCGTTGCTGAGTTTGTATGTTTGGATAAAATATCTTACACTTACAATTTTATTTGCACAGAGCAGCTTAGATGGGACAGCATACTACTGCCCACACTATAGCATACATGTAGCATATCCACGCTTAGCCTAACCCAGCACAGTTGTGCTAGAGTACAGAGGTACCTTTCGTGGAGCCACGAGTCCTAGGTTATTCCACATTAATTCAGACCATATCTCAGAAGGAGATGACTTCCAGCTGTTTAATGTGTCAGGAGGCTTTTCCATTGCCATTTATTATTAGTTTTTTTCTCTTCCTCTTTTTTATGTTTGGAAGGGCCTGGAAGCCTTGAGGTTTAACACAGCCTCCTATTGTCTGCTTTCTATCAGAGGCCCGATTAATGACTTCAGCATGGAAACACTTGAAGCGGCCGTGCTCAGATCAGGCTAACGTCATCACTCATTATTAGGCGCGGAGGTGCTGAAACACAGGGAAGACCAGGCACTCGTTTCTCACAGGAATGTGTCATGGAGCTGGTGGTGCGTCAGAGGGAGGGGAGGGAGAGCGAAGCATTCTCAAAGGCTCAAGCAGGGGGTGGACTAGGCTAGTCGTCAGGGGCAACAGGCTGCGGCAAGCTTTGCAAAACGCATCCAGCTCATTCCCCAGCCATAATGAGTCTTAATGGGTTTTGCAGCTGTGGATCATCAGGCCGGACTATTCAAATCAACCTGGCACATAGTTAGTGTTTGTTGGACAAAACATGGCACATAGGGTTTTTTCCCCACGCTCCTTCTCATCGACATGGTCACGGTGTGTCGAGTGGTCAGCTTTTTTTTTTTTATTTGGGATTATTTTTTTCTGATCAAAAACAAAACGGCATTTTTTTGTGAGATTAAATATTATTTTAAAATTAAATTACATTCAATACAAGTACAAACAAATCAAGTAAAATTAAATATTATTTTCTTTCTCGTTTCTCAATATTTTTTCCACTTTAAAATCAAATCTTTGTCCAAAGTCCAAAGGGGGGTGCTTGGAATCATTAGTCCATTAATACACTGCTGGAGAGATGTGCTTATCAGTTTTTGATCGCTGTGCTTATCTTTTTTTTTTTTTCTTTTTTTTTTTTGTAATCTCTGGCACATAACCTCTCAAACTGACGAGTTAATAGCACACTTTTCTCAACTCAGCTTTTGTTCCTCAGATCTCTCCGGATCTCTTTGGATTAGCGCCTCTCCCCCTCCGACACCCCCGTCTTTGGCCTATCGATTTTAGTCTCTGCTTCTGTCTCCTATCTTCTCCTTAGGCCATGTTTGCCAGCTACGTCCCTGAAATCATAGAGTTAATAGGAAACCGCAAGAAATATGGTGGTTCCTATAGTGCGGTTAATGGGAGAAAGTAAGTATTCCTGGAGGCTCTGCTGCCTTGGCCACAGTAGACCCCTCTCTGCATGCCTCTTTGTTTCTCTGTTTCATGCATGTAGGCCATGTTTGCTCGCTACGTGCCAGAAATTGCTGCTCTCATCCTTAATCGGAAGAAATACGGAGGGAGTTATAACTCGACCCGAGGCAGAAAGTAAGTCAAAATCCAGCTAAGGTGTGGTTGTGTGACACAAAAAAACTCTAATCCTCCCCTAAAGTGCCACCTTAGGCTATGTTACAGAGAGAGAACCTAGGCAGCCAACCAGAGCAAGAAAGCCAAAAGAGCCCAAAGGAAGCGTCACACAGTGACTGGAGACCTTGGCCATGAGAGGCACATGTCCACACGCCCTCTGCTCTCTGTGTCTGTGGCTTGTTTTCTTTAACACATCCTCTCTGCTGCTTTTCCACTTCATCCCACACACTAGAGCTTTCATGACTACCAGACCGGACACTTATCTGTGCTGTGCTCATTCCTGATAGCTAAGTTTGTCTATTGATTGAGTTTTTACCCCCTTATAACACATACTAAATCAGCACTTGTTAAGACCAGGTTCAGTCTATTGAAGATCTCTAGTCATGAAAACCCTATTAAATGCTTAGGACTAGAATTTGTGATTTAACAGTCAAACATATGTGTATATCCCCATTTGTAACATAGGGTACCACTTGTCTCTTTTTTTGTTCCATTGTACTTTTTGAGTTTGTATTTTCTTTTTTTGTTGTTTCTATGTTTGCATCATTCTTGCATGTCTTCCTCTGGTGGCTTGAGCTCTGCTCTCGCTGGCTTTTCCGTGCGCTCCGCATGCGTCTTGGGAAAAGCCGTGGTGACCGTCTTTCACTGCTCGCCCCATCGCCTCATCACTGTCTGACATGAATCTGGCCCTGATCTTCAGTCAGCTCCCACACCCTGAGCGGAATGCCTGGACGCCTCGCGGCTCCCCCATCCGAGGCTCTCGGTTGCACTTGGCTTGCTTTTTGCCCGCTTGATGACTCTTTCATGTCCCTCATTTGTTTAGCTGGAGTGCTTTTTTGATTTGTCTCCGAAGGTTGACCCCCCTCTCCCCCACCCTCCTTTTAAATGTGTATGTGGCCGTCTGTTGAAACGCCCACTCGTTTCTGGCTCAAACTCGGCCTTGTCATCAGCACACCGATGTCTCCCCCGCTTATGGTGTAGTGACAGAGGCAGGACGAAGATATCTTTCTTTATCTCTCACTTTCTCCTCCATCTCTCTCCTGGGCTCTACTCCTATTTTCTCAGTCTGTCTCATATGAAACAGGCCCCCTTTCTCACATCTAGCTTTCATCATCTTAGTTTGAGGGCAACTATCCTGCCGAGAAAAAGCCATTAGAAAGTTCTTTGTCTGATGCCGTTTTCCTGTCAGTGGAACAAGATTGATGAAATGTTATGTTTGGCTGGAAACCCCCGTTTGGATTTGCAGTCGGGTGTTGAGAGAAGGGCCTGTCAAAACCACTGACACTCTCCCTCTCTCTTTCTCTTTCTCTCTTTCTCTCTCTCTCTCTCTCTCTCTCTCTCTCTCTCTCTCTCTCTCTCTCTCCCTCTCTTCTTTTCCCGGTCATACATGCATGTGGTAGCAATTAGAGGTCCACTCACCAAAACAGAAAGACTGGCACCAAGTTTTGCATTATTATTTAAATATGTATGTGAAGAATGGCTAAATCATGACACACACACACATAAATAAAGTGTGTCGGGATAATTATTTCCTCATTGTAACACCGCATTTAAATTTAAAATCAGAACGTAGGGGGGAAGAAGTCCCTGTGGGGTTTCTCATAATTGGCGCACATATTCAAATCCACAGTAATCAGTATATGAGGGCAGTGATGCAGGAACCGTGGCCCTGTTACTGTGGAAGACCGAAGACGTTCTTTAATCCTCCTCTCCATGGTGCCATCTGTTTCACATCCATATTAATATTTACAAATCAAACCGGCTCTCAGACTGATGAGTTTGCTGTTATCGACGTAACGGTCATATTAGCAGTTGACCCCTATTGGTTTGCTGTACTGTGTTGGCCAAGAATAGCACAGCCAAAGATGAGTAGCGCCCCGTGCCATCATGAGCTGCATGTAATATAGCTTGTGATATGCTCCCTGTCTCTCTCCTCTGGGTTTGATTAGGGGGAGCATTGAGTGAAAAGGTTAGGACAGACTTCCCTCTCTGAGGTCTCTGCCAAAGTGTCCATCACAGTGTGCCGCTGACTCCATTAGCGTGACCTGCTGTCATGATGTGGTTCTGCATACCCACTCACCTAGCGTAGCGTAGCGTAGCATAACGCAGGACAGCCGGCCAGCCTTTCAGGCGCTGGGACAGAGCTTAAGCTGGCTCTCCTTGATGTCCCTTCATAAAGGGGCCAGGCTCTGTGCGGCCGGCGCTGGTGCGAGGCTGCCCGTGGTTTCCATTAGTCCCCTCTGCAGCACAGGCCGCCTGACTGCCAGAGTGACACCCCATAAACCCTGTGTGAACCCTGAGCTCATGCACCTCCTCACTGCAGCGGCTCCTGGGCTCCTCAAGCACTCGGCCGTGGCTCAGGGCTGCCGTGACAGAGGTGCGGGGAGACCCCCACACTAATCAGACAGAGGGCTCACCTCCATCAGGGACTTAACACACCAGTGCCCAGACTAGCCTGCATGACAGCGCCCTCCACCTCTGGCCGTTTGCTGATTGTTGCTCCCTTACCTCAGTGAGACCCATGGAGGGACAGAGGTCCTGCGCTCCTGGTCCTCTGTAATGAAGAAGATGACACTATACAGGATGACACTCGCAGATGTATCCCATCATCCCTCTTGATGTATGTCGCTGCCATATAAAGTTTGGAGCCAAGGAGCGCTGCATTCCTTAGAGTTGTGTGTTCAGTCTGGTTCATTTAGTGTCAGTTAGAGCCAGTACTTTTGAAAGGTTATCACACTCTGTAAATCCTGACTAACTGGCGCTGGGAAAGCGTCACCTGATTTTCATATTCCAAGTGCAGATGGTGTCTTTTTCATTCCAAGTATGTCCTGCAAAATTCATTCTTACTTATTTTTTTTCTCAATCCATGACATTTACTTTGAATTCCAATCGACCCTTTTGAATCCCAATTCCAACCACAGATGAAGATATCAAATACTGTACACCTTTAAGATTAAATAATAGTAATAATTGTTGCTCACTAGTACCTAGCAGTGCATCTCAGACTTTTGGCATATTATATGAATAAATGATGCCTTGATGAATAAATGACTCCATAGGTGTGGATCACTATCAGTATCTCAGTTTAGAGTAGAAAACAAGATCTTGGGATCTGGGATAATGCTGTGCGTACAAGTTCTAAACACATCATTAGATTAGATTAAACTTTATTACATTTATTACCACTCACTATTCATGTTTTAATAACAGTAAGGAAAAAGATATTGGCCCTTATCATTCCTCCTCTGCAATAATATTGGCTTGACTGGAAGTAGTCATCTTAGCAGTTCCCAACTTCCTCCCTGACATACTGCTGGTAAACCTTTTGAGTGCAATAACTTCAACACGTGTGCTACGTGGGTGGATTAGATCTAATCATCCAGGAAACCTTTGAAAGTGAGAAGCCCTTGTTTGTTGACAGGGCAGGGGGACTGTGAAAGGTTTGGGCTGCCCAAAGGGGTTTGATTCTTAGAATAAGGATCAGAGCAGTATGGTTTGTGTAGCTGCTGGTGCTGATGTTGGAGCTTTCTTTTCTCGTCTTCTTTGGTGTTCTTTGTGTGTGTGTGTGTGTGTGTGTGTGAGATTTCACATTTACAAAGGCATCGTTTTTCTTTTCTTTATTTGATTTCCCTGCCTGCTTGAGAGCGCATGCCTGTACAAACGCTGTTGTGTCTTTGCTGGTGATGCCTGTGCACTTGAATTTGTGTGCTCATTTTACCCCAAGTAATCTGTGTTCATGTATTTTGGTTTCTGACCCAAATGTACTCTCCACTTTGTGCTTTTCACTCTTCTTATCGTTTGTCAGTTCACGTGCTCACTGTCATCCCATGGATGGCGTATATGTTACATTGTAGAGCTGAAAACAGGCCTACTCCTGAAAAAGTATAAACACAGAAGGGATGTTTGTTTTGGTCACCAATAATAAGGCTCATGTATATCAGCATTGCTGCTTAATAAATGTGTTAGTAGAGTGGCTAGAGCACTGTTAATGTGTCAATGGCCTTTGGGCTTTAGTGAAACATGCACTGCTGAGGTGGGTCAAATGAAGTTCCTCTGCTTAGCTTTGCAGAAAAGCCATGATAGGAGAGTTCTACACCAATCCCTAACAAGACAGAAAAAGCATTTCAGCTTGAACTGCACCAGATTAGAATTATATTTCATCGTTGATTATTAAACTTCAGAATCTTTTTTTTTTTTTTGTCGGATCCCTTTTTGCGGTTTTTGGATTTGCCTCCTAGCCGTGCCGTAAAACGCACAACATTGTCAGTGCAGCAAAAACGCTGTCAGTCTCATCCACACAGGGAGACATGATGTCTGTGATCCAGGCCCACGCTCGACCGCATGCTCACCAGCTGCCGCCCCTGCCCCACACACACACAATGGTGGGGAGCAGAGACAGCCAGAGACCCTGTCACAAAGCCCCCCCCTCCATCCACCTCCCACCCCCACCCCCCCGTTGTGCCCCACCCGACGCTACCCCAACACCACCCACGCTCCCCGCATTTAGTGGAACATCTCAAGGAGATATGTTGGAAATGAGGGAAAACATGAATAATGTGGCTCTCATCAAAACGACATGTATCTCCTGCCAGACACCACTGGCTTCTTTACTAAGTCATCACAGTGGATGAGAGACACTCGTGCACACACACACACACACACACACACACACAGAGGCCTCCCTACATCTTTAAGATGGCCAACCATACAATTACCCATGCTCATTAAATACTTACGGGCTGGGGGGGTAGAGAGATCTGCGAAGATCATTATGTTCAATAGCATCCAGACACTGCTCTGTGTGCAGCATGTTCATCCCAGTCTCCCCATCCAGCCAAAACCAGCCTGCTGTTTGGCAGGAAGCAACTGCTGCAAACACTGGCCCTTTTGTGTGTTTTGTCACAAAACACTTCCCCGCACACCTGACAAATAACAAACAGACTGTTGTGCTTAGTATTTCCTGAGAAGCAAAGCAAATGTCTGCACGCTGTAGGCCAGGGGAGCACAGGGTTTGGTGAGGGGGTGGAGTGGGTGCAGTTTGGATAGAGTTAGATTGATTACCAGCGAGAGGCCTCGTCATCAGGACCTATCCACAGTGTTTGGGGATGGAGGCAGCATGTGGACAGGCAGCCAGTGCCCAACCCCCCCCCCCCCCCAGGCTTGACTGACAGCTGTTAATGGCCCTTGGGCTCACCCCTGCGCTTAGCTTAGCGAGCATTATGACTGATACTGTATGGGCTGGCATGCTTGCACTTTTGTAAAAACAATGCCTTTTAATAGGCCCTGTGTACGACTTGATCCCCCATGAGAGGATCTTGGCCTGGAGCACAGGAGAGCAGGTCTGGATCAGTTTCACTTTGGATGTTGGCTTTCTCACAAGAGTTTTCTTCTTAAGCTGTGACATCCACTGTGACATTTTTGATTGGCAGTTTTGGCCTACAACATTACATGCAGCTCGAATGCTAATAAAAAGCTTTCATCCCCATGATTTACCATAATTGACGCTGACACGACCCCCCCCCCCCCCCCCCCTCCTCTTGACAGAGAGTGTGTTATGAATCTGGGGTCCTAGCTGTTGCACTGCCATGCAGACTGAAGGTCATGCCCAGAGTAGATAGGGGACACTGAAGGGCAGTTTGGACCTGTGCAAGCTAAGCCGTAAGGGCAGCTGAGAAAGAGCGGACAGTCAGCTGGCTAGCCTTGTCTGGGATGCCTGAACCGCTGAGTCCTCTCTGGGCTCACACCTCCATTGCGCCCCTCTCAGACCCCCAGCTTGATATAGTGGAGCCACTTGGGGTCAAGCCCCCCGCTCCTCCTCCCACACCACCTCATCCCTCTGCCGTTCCAGATCAGTTGGTCGCAGTTCCGTTCCTGCAATCACTTGGGCCTTTAGAGATGCAGGCCGTAGTCCACAGGCAGCTTCTTTCCAAGACGTCCGAATGCCTTGGAAGCCCAAAGCAGAATCTCCACAGACCATAGGACATTTCTCGAAGCTTTCTCCGTAATGCTGGAGATTATTATGTATTTGTGCCTGATGTCCATGTCGTCAACACGCCCTGACTTTCATGGAAGTGGTTTGGCTCGGCAGAGAGGTTGCTGACTGAGAACGTATGACAAACAAAAAGAAATATGTCTTATTATATTTTATGCTCCCTTGACGGGTTCAAAGCTAAGCACTACAGTTGAATTGAAGTTTAATGCTCTAATGAGAATGAGGTAAAATTATATTTTGTGATGTGGAGAAAATTTGAAATATAGTTAAATCTCTGACCCTTTGTTGTTTCTGAAAGGAATTTGACATTTCTATGGTTTATTATGACTTGTGCTTTCTTTTAGGGACATGCCAGTGTTTGTTTTATTTTATATTGCCTTTTAAGCTGGATTTTCCCCCTTCCAGGCATATTGTGGTCTGTGGTCATATCACGCTCGAAAGTGTTTCCAACTTCCTTAAAGACTTCCTACACAAGGACAGGGATGATGTCAATGTAGAAATCGTTTTTCTCCATAAGTAAGTCTATTCTTTGTCTGCTCACTGAAGCTATAAAACAGCAGCATGGAATTTTCCTCCCCAGACTTTCATGCATGAGATAAAAGCAGTAAATATACAAAGCCAGCAGAAACTAAATGAATCTGTGTAAGTGTTTGTCATTCCTCCCTGAGGTCTAGAATGGGACTTCCCTAAGAGATTAGAAATAAGGTTTTCTCTCTTGGTTTTTGTCATGGCAAACCATCTTTGGCATTTAACACTAACTATTGCCCTGTCTCCTTCTCAATAGTATTTCCCCTAATCTTGAGCTGGAAGCCTTATTCAAACGCCACTTTACTCAGGTGGAATTCTACCAGGGATCTGTTCTTAACCCACATGACCTGGCCCGTGTGAAGGTAAAATGTCATCCTCTCCTCTCCTCTCCTGTCCAGGTTCCCCCTGCATCTGTGCTTTTAATCTCAGTGTCATTTTTTCCCCTTCTGCTTGTGCTGTGCAGATCGAGTCGGCCGACGCCTGCCTGATTCTTGCCAACAAGTACTGTCCTGACCCAGACGCGGAGGACGCCTCCAACATAATGAGGTATGTTCGTTAGGCCCCATTTAGCAGGACTTCCTGCTCTGAAACCAGACACCTGACAATTACGGCCTGCGCATGACAGGTTACAGGCTATCATCACTGCCGCTACGAAACCAGCAACTGTGGTTGGTACAGCCAGAACACAGTCTAAATAAAACATGGAGGACATTGGTTCAGAGTTCGCCCATAGGTCTCAGGCATGGTTTGACACGGGTAAGAATGTGTTAACAGACGATTTGTTTTGGAGCCCATTCTGTTTATGAGTGTAGGTGAGAAGCAGGCCTTATGGTGGGCCCTGAGGTTAGGCTGGAGAAGAGTGCTGTCAGATGCGGTGCGGGGGGACAGAGAGCACCTCGTCTCGCTCAGGTGTGAGAATGAGGTGTGAATGAGAGAACCAAGGCCTCGTCCACGAGACGGGCTAAACGCACACAGTCACACACATGTTTGAGTTGGCAGCCGATGAAAAGGATCCCTGAAGCCTTGGTTGGCCTCAGGAGGAAGGGACCAGGGGGGGTTTAATGCACTTCCCAGAGTGCATGTGGTACGAGAGCTTGGACTTTTAATTCCGTTCGTATAATCAGCCTGGACAAGATGGCCGCCAGCATTTGGCCCACAGCTGGAGTCCTCCGTCGCAGCTGCCCCGCTGAAGCTCCCTCTCCAGCTGTAAAAAACAGCTTCATATGCGAATAAATTCCACACCTTCCGTTTACGAGAGCTGGGAAGACAAGCAGACTGAAGTGTGAAGAGAGCAGCTCAGCTTGTTCCAAGCTCACTGCTCCGATAGCCCGCGGGCCTTCAGCTCCCAGACAGAATTCCCATTCCCACTCCCCACCTTATCTTAATCTTTACTTGGCCTGATATGAAATAGTCTCAATCATCTTTTTTTCTTCCTTAGAGTAATATCAATCAAGAACTACCACCCAAAGATCCGAATCATCACTCAGATGTTGCAGTACCACAACAAGGTAAGAGCACCACCATCACTCAGTGAACTGATATGAGTCCCAGTTGCAAACCAGCCGATTCTGTCTGACAGCGCCCTCAGCTTAACCAACCCCTTTCAATGAAAAGATCAAAGACCTTTGAGGCGCCTGATGTTCATTACCTTCACCACCTCTGCTAAACATCCCACAAGAAAGGTCTCTCTGTCTTTCTCTCTCTGTCTGTCTCTGTCTCTCTCCACCCTCTTTATTCCTGCCCTCATCCACTCCCAGGCCCATCTGCTAAACATTCCAAGCTGGAACTGGAAGGAAGGGGATGATGCAATCTGCCTGGCGGAGCTGAAGGCGGGCTTCATCGCTCAGAGCTGCTTGGCCCAGGGCCTGTCCACCATGCTCGCCAACCTCTTCTCCATGAGGTCATTCATCAAGGTACTGTCAGCCGCCTCCTCTCCCCAAGACACACAAAAAACACACACACACACAGACACACACAGGTCCCCACTCCTCTTTGGAAACCACTTCTCTGTGTGCGGGTCCTTAGTGGAGAGACTGAGGGACCGGCGATGCCTTAGACTGTAGATGCAGTCTCACGCTCGCTTCCTCAGGCTCTTTAATCAAGCTGCCCATTATGCTATCTAGTAAATCATCATCTCTCTGCCTGCAGTCTCATTTGGGAGTCATGCACGGAGAGCAACACAACCGTTCTGTCACCATTATGAAGTAATTTATATGAGGCAATGGTACCATAGAAGCTCGGATATAAATTAGCGGTTTTCCCCTCAGAAGAATTTACTGTCCCCTTAGCGCTCTCATATAAGGGCTGAAATTTGAACCTCGTGTCGTAAAGCGGCACCCATGGCCAGCTGTATTTTTAGCCAAGACTGAGCCCCATCACTTGGCTGGAACTGGAGAGAGACGTTCTGTGTCACTGACAAGGGAATTAGGCCTAGAGTTACGAGAAACGATTCAATCAGAATGGCACACTTTGATATCGGAGTTGACGCTTTTGGGGGGGAAGGATACCATGAATAGGTCTAGCTTCATTCAGGCGTTCTGAACAGACACATCAGTGCATGCAGAATTCTCCGGAACGCCTTGCACCTTCTTATGAGAGCTTTGCATGCCAAGGGTCAGGGCTTTTCTTCTCTGGAACCCAGTCAAGTTCTCAACGTCTAGGTGGAGTGCTTGCCCTTTGGAGGAAAGGTTCCTGCGTCATAAAAATGACGGATATCTTTATAATGGCTATATCAATATGGTATGTGGAGCCATCTGTTCTGGACATCACTCTGCTCATAAAAAAAAGAGCTCGAAACAGGGCAACGACCACCAGCACCAGATCACACAGCACACAGACCTTGCCTTCTCTCTCCTTCCATTCTCTTCTCCTCCTCTTCTCTTCTCATCTCTTTTCTTCTCTTCTCTTCCCTTTCCTTCCTTTCTCTTCTTGTCCCTTCCCCTCCCTTCTCTTCCCTAAGTAAAGACAGGAGGCCTGTGTCCCACTATAGCACTCCACTAAACAACCACTCAGTGCCAACCTCAGTCCATCCACTTAGCACCTGTGACAGGCCACCAGTCAGTGAGGGACACAAGGACAAAGAGGACCAGTAGGAATAGACAGAAACAGCCCAGAGAGCCTTGCGCTACAAAAATGGCTTCTGCTGACAAGGGGCAAAGCTGTCCAGGACTTATCTGGAGAACTTGTAAGAGCACTTGTAAGATATTTGCAGTGTGCTTTAACTCACAGTGTGGAATAACTCTGCTTGGGCTTCCCCGTAAATCCAAGCTAGCCAAGGTAGCTTTCCCCTAATTCTTTGTGGGCACTTTAGCAGTGATGTGATTTACTCCCGCCACCACACGCTCTGTAATTTTAAACAAACACAGCAAGTCCAAAATGTTATATTTGAATCAAACCATTTCTCTGTTGGTTTGATGAATGATGTAGGCAGTGGAGAAATCTGTTATTTACATTTTTGTCAAACAGACACTTATGTGTGTTACCACAAAGGGTGATCTATGACATCCAAAACACATCAAGAAGGCTGCCATAATGAGATATTTCAAGGCTTAGAGTCGCATAGGGTTAGAAGTATTTAAAATGTCCTGAAATGTTATTTAATCAGTGACTTGCTTTCCTCTCATCTTTATTGGCAAAGTCTTGAGGCCGTCCTGAAATCTGAGGGTGGAGGAGCCCAGCCAGCTCTACCACTCAGCCCCTAAGGAGAGCTTTTGGGAGAGATTGCCTCCACCACATGCGCGCGCACATACACACACACACACAAATACAAACACACGGATCCTTGGCCTGCTTTCTGGCATGGCTTGAGTGTGTGGACTGTAGGCACAGAGAGAGAGAGGTGTCAGGACAAACACAACGGTCCCAGCTCACAGCCTCCACACACAGAGAGGGCATGGAGAGGAGGCATCACAAGAGTGCTCACAGAGAGCTCACAGGCTGTCTAGGGAGCCACACTTTACTTTAAGCCTGTCTCAATAAGTGCTGCCCACAAACATGCCTGTCCTAAAACTGAGTGTGCTTCCTTCAGCGTGTGCTCAGAGAGTGGCTGGGGGCCTGGAGCGGTCGGGGAACAGCACAAGCAGCAGGGGAATGGGAGAGCTGTCCTGTCCCTGGGCCCTGTGCCCTGGGAGAGGGGGGCTAATGAGCATATGAATTAAAAGTCCTCAGTGGCGCTCTGGAGATGGACGTATCCTCTGTTGGTCTGCTCCCACCCACCCTGTGCAATCACAAGATCTTTAAATGCTTCAGACTGCAAGGGCTTTAAATGCTAAAACATTGTGCTGAGGATGTGTTTGATGACAGAGTGATTTGATGGTGGAGAAAGTGAGTGGCAACAACTTGGCTAAAATTCTCTTTCTCTCTCTCTCTCTCTCTCTCTCTCTCTCTCTCTTTGTGTGTTTCAGATTGAAGAGGACACATGGCAGAAGTATTACCTAGAGGGAGTGGCCAATGAAATGTACACAGAGTATCTGTCCAGTGCCTTTGTGGGCCTTTCCTTCCCCACAGTTTGTGAGTAAGTATGAAGCTGCCACCATAGGTCCAGCCGCTGTGCCATCCAAACAGCCTGCTAATCAGCCGCCACTGTAGAACAGGATGTAGAGTACAGAAGGTGCCCGGGGCTGGGGCAAGTGTTGTGTTAAGCATGAACACTTACTTTGATTGGTTTGTGTTTCAGGCTGTGCTACGTCAAGTTGAAGTTGCTGTTGATTGCAATTGAATACAAGTCTGAACAAAGGGAAAGCAGGTTTGTTGTGGCACTCTCTGATCTCCTAGGATGTGCACCAGTTAAAATGTGTTATGTGCATATTGGTGAATTCTGTGATTACATTGACAAATATGGATAGAATGCATAATCATATATTTGCAAGCAATAGTGCCGAAAATATATAGCATTCTATAAGGCATTTAGGAATCTAATAACTAGACCATCAGTCCTATAGATGTTGGAGTTGGAATTGCTTTCAAGTGCCATGTTGCAGCATGTTGTGTGGAGCATTGGAACATGGTCTGTATATTGATTGTATCCAACTGCCAAATAAAGGGCTCATAACATCTGCCCAAATCCACTGTGAACTATTGATATGGGCCGAGCACTGTGGGTGAAGTGTCCATCATCAATAGTGTTCTTGTGACATTTTGTAAAACCAGCGTAGCCCCATGCTCACCACTAATAACATGAAGTACTCAGTTCCTACTCAGGAGCGTGTATTTGCCAACCCCCCTCTCCTGTGCTCACTCCCTGTATCACACACTTGTGTGCTGTGTGTGTGAGAACTCTTACTAATACATCTGACTGTTCCCCTCAACACCTACTAATCATCCTATGTAGACACAGAAGGCTCTTTCCAGTGGACTCAACTGGGAATCTGACCTTAGATCTGTCAAAAAAACAACCTAAAAATATCTTTCTAAATTGTGGCTCCATTTGTCCCCAATCACGGTTCTTCGTACCATACTCTTCTTAAAAGTAAATCAGTGTCAATTATATCAGAGGCAAACATTAATAATGTTGTCTGTGCTCTTTGGGAGCTCATGTTTTGGACAATAACTGAACCTATGAAGTCTCTTACTCTTGGTTTGGCATTAACAAATATTATTTGAAACCATTTTTGTTGAACCCTGACATGGCGCCATTTTGCTTTAAAGTAGTCATTGTACCCTAATAACAATAACGTCCTCTTAGTTGTCTTTAGTTTGTAGTTTCAAGGCCCTGCTTCAGTGTTGCATTTAGACAATTTAGAGATTTTTGTTTGTATGTCATAGTTATCTGCTCACTATCCTTTGCTTTTGTTACTTCTGGCTTTGGTTTCTTCTACCAGAACCACTAATGTTCTTAAGTAAATCAGATCTGAAGAGGAGGCCAGTTTTTTAAGGAGGAGGCCGTGTGTTTTAAGAACACATTACATACATATTGAACTAATTTGTAGGTTATAAAATTAAGATTTTATGACATCTTTTATACATAACTATGCCATAAACTGTTCCAGTCTTGGAATCTCAATGCCACATAGTTAACTGTAGGTCACGAGTGTATTTTTGCCCTTAAGGATGTGGTTCTGTTTTGGCCTAATGGCCTGATGAGGTATGCAGAATAACTACTGATAATGTCACTTCCTTTTTGATCTTTCTGCCATCATGCGAGTGTTTGATTTGACATGTGTTCTTGTTGTTTACAGAAGCCGAAAGCGGTATGCCCTCTTCCTTATCTTATCTCCAACTACTTTAGATGTTCCCACTCTTACAAAGGACTCTGTATTTTTCTGAAATCTGGCCAAGCTCTCACTTCTATATTGTGATTCTTGTGCTTTATGCACTAACTTCTTTGCAGGCAGAGAGAGTAGACTTTCAATCTCTTTCTTTTTTTTCATTTGTGTTCACTGTCGTTTGCATATCCTAACTCATATACATTTTGTTTTTGTCTCATGTCTGTCTGCCCCACCCCCGTCACTCCAATTCTTTTTCAGTGTCCTGTTAGCTGTACCTGTGCTTAAATCTGCTCCAACTAATTATGTTCCTCCCCCTGTTTTTCATGCTATGTTCACCATCAACAAAGTACTTCATGGTTCATGCCATATGACTCAGGCCAATCTGGACAAGTGCTCCATTTGCCTATTCTCTGATAGAGCCTACTACCTAGGGTCTGTGATAGAGCCTACTGCCTAGGGTCTGTTTCACCAGGATAGAGGTCATTTGGAACCTAACTGAACACAGTCCTTCAGAATAAAAGCATGTTTTAGGTAGCTACACCAGCTTAATTGCCATGTCATTGAAGCATTTTATTAACATGCTCACAAAGGCTTCACGCTCACATATTGTCTTACACACGCGATGGCATGAGAACAGATCATTTG
>JAGFZM010000009.1:755964-786824 GCA_017657215.1 Limnothrissa miodon | reverse complement strand
TGGGTGGGTGTGTAACTGTCACTCATCCTGTACCCCTGGTGCCTGTGCATCTTTGAGTAGATGTTTATGAAGCGAGGTCACTTCCTGTCAGTTTGGTGTTTTCAAACAACAATCCAACTGCACAGAAGTTACTGCAACAGTTTGCATCTACGTACTGCTCTGCAGTGGCTGTTCCTGCTGCTTTTATTTTCTCTGTCCAAGTGCCGTTGTCACACTCTTGGTACTGTAACAGCATGCCTAAGCACTCGTGTGATGTGTCATGCCTGCCTTGCCTCCCACAATGTGAGGTTTCCAACCCATATACATTCTGCTGGCTCTTAATTGCCAAGCTCTGAAATGGTGTTGCAAATACATGTATGATTGGGAGATAACTGGCATGTATGATAATTGACTCTTTAAAAATCTCAGATTTGGGGAGTGAAGACTTGGGTTTGTAGTGAATGAGTTCAGTTCTTTATTTTTGTTCTTCTGTTGTTTTTGTTATTTCGTTTTTGTTCTCTCTGGAAAGCATGCCCAGTGTGCTGCTTGGTATCTACTGTGTGGGGGACATTTAATCCATTCTGAAAATGACAAATGAAGTCTGATATTGTTTTCTAACCAACATCACATTCTTCATTCAAATTCCCTTCAAATAGCAAAGACGGAACACAAACACTTTTGTGAACAACCATTTTGCAACAGATTAAATCACCCCCATCGTTTTCTATTTCTTTCTGTTTCCATTTGGACTAGTACATCCATACTATGTTGAGCCCAGAGGAAAGATTGACAATGCTTCATCATTGACTTTTGTATATGACTTCCCATCTTTTAATCGGGCAGGGACTGCTGATGCTCTCCCAAATAAGCATGCTGATTTGGAGCAATGATCCGGACATAGATGAGTGTTGAGGCCCCTGACATGCTGCAGTGAGCTTTGTTCTCATCTGTTGTCCCTTTCATCTGGGCTCCGAGTGGCCACAGTGCCATGCTAAGGCCAGGCGTCTGTCCCGTGTTCAAGTCTCAGCTAATATCATTGATGATTCCTAACCACAGGCAACCATTAATGACTGTGTTGTCATTCAGTCTTGGTCTAATTAATGGGGAATGATACAGTGAACAAGTATTGGCTTTTGGACAGTGCTGTCCTGTAAGCCATGCAGACATTAGCATATCAATTCAGATCAAATGCTGAAAGCGACAGTCATGATTATTGCTCTTAATTTCTCATATTCTGAAATGGCATATTGTGGTCCCTTGTAGATAAAAAATGCCTTCTATGATTTTTAACAGGATATGTATAAATGTAACCATTAGAGCAGCTTGTAGAGTTAGACAACTTGTGGCCTGTATGCAGGCAATAATGTGCTGGGCTGCTGGTTGCCAGGCAGGACTCAGGACTCTTTTCTCACATGCCACCATTCCTCT
Source organism: Limnothrissa miodon (assembly GCA_017657215.1). NCBI lineage: Eukaryota > Metazoa > Chordata > Actinopteri > Clupeiformes > Clupeidae > Limnothrissa > Limnothrissa miodon. Next base: position 785,417 of record JAGFZM010000009.1, on the reverse strand, counting down.
TTCTAAGCCACACTGCCAGCCCAGCACTGGCTGGGTGCTAGTGAACCTCCAGCCATGTTATTTCAGCTAATCAGCAGTTCTGCCCCCATTCCTCCCCACCCCTGCCACCATAACACCAGTGGAGTGGACACTGGACACCATTTGAATTCTTCTCTGCCCCTTCTTCTCCTCCTCTGCCAATTAGGAACATCTCAAGATAAAGAATCCAAATTGAACAGCCATGCTGTAGTTCATTCGCTTACTTTACTTGTGTGAAACCCAAGTGCAAAAAGCCAACTGATGGATTTATTTTTTTTTGCTTGGGTGCCAACAAGCCACCTTCCATGACTCCCATGACACAAGAGCATGTGAGCCCCCCTCCCATATTCCCTCTGCTCCGACGTCCTTGCAGTGTTGAGGCTTTCTGACACGTGTGTACAGTACCATTCCTCTTGATTAGAGCTTAGTGAGTGTGGAGGGCCTTGCCCATTCAGGAGCAATGACTTGTGTGTGAATCTTCTTCTCTGATCAACACAGTATTCTCATCAACCCGGGCAACCATGTAAAGATGCAGGAAGGTACATTAGGATTCTTTATTGCCAGTGACGCCAAAGAAGTCAAGAGGTAAAACTTTTGTTTCTTTTATGGTATAAACAAGTCCTGTGCTTTCCTTTCCACATCTAGTGCTTTGTTTACTGTTGTTGTTATTGATGACACTTTTTTTTGGGCACAAATCTGAGAGAAGAGAGATTGTTATTATTATTTGCCTCTGGTTTGTGGCTAAAAACTGTCATCCAAATAAAAAGACTCTTAGTTCTTTTCTTATCTCTTTGCATTTTAAAACGATTCTAATAAAGTGCACTTTGTGCTTATCACAAGCATGTCAGAGAGCTGCTCCTACTCTTTTTAAAGGTTCTGCTATGAAGCACGGTTGTCTTCTGAGTTCTTTGCTCTGTAATGGTAAAAGACACTTTGAAATGAGTGAGAAGAGCTAATATGTTTAAGGCAGCTAGAAACCTATAAATGGAGACACTTTTATTTATTTCCCGTTTTGCATTTGACTGTCTGCTATTGCTCTGATGTTGAAGTTTGTGGGCCACAACCGTGGCTAGGATCTGCCGTGTGAGTTAAGGAAGTTGTCCACTTCTATGCTGTCTTCCCTCCCTGTAGAGCATTTTACTACTGCAAAGCTTGTCACGATGACATCACAGATCCCAAACGGATCAAAAAGTGTGGCTGCAAAAGACGTAAGTGATTTTATATCCACCTCTTCCTTCCTTCTGTCTCTCTCCCCCTCCACATTCCCTCTCATCTCAGTCGGAACCACTGTTTACAGATCAGTGAAACCTGAGTTACCCTCTGAAGCTATCCTCTGTATTTCCAGTGATGGTTGCTCCAAGATCAGTTCAAAATGTGTATATTAGTAGCTTTGTCTATATTATAGGCTTTGCTCATGATGTGTTTAATTGTGAATGTTTATTTCTGTTTATTATCCATAGATCTGAGATGGCATTGTGCACAATTTACTTCTACATTTCATGACATTGGGGTTAAAATGCACTGAACATAACTAGCAACCATTCTTTACAGCATGACATGCTAGCAAATTAATTTCCCATCAATATTGGGAGAAAACAAAGCGAGGGGGGAAGCCACACTGTCATTGTCACCTGCGCAGACAGAATCAAGGCCCATGGCTTAGCATAAGTACAGTCCATGCCCCGCATAGGAGCCTGAGAGCAGTGGAGAGTGGTGGAGACAGAGAGAGAGAGTAGCGCTCTCAGACAACTAATAAATGTCAAGAGGGGGAGATGGAGAGGTGAGATGACGTGATTAGCGAGGCTGAAGAAAGAGTCTGTCAGTTCCCCGTCACGTCACCTTCAGGACAGCACACAGTAATGACCCTAGTCGGCTGGAAAAACAAAAGGCAAACTAAGCCCGGCTGTGCGTGAGCAGGCCTCTCCCACCAGCGCTAAACAGCCCGTTAAGCGGCCAGAGCTCAGTAGCGCCAGCACATGCCAACGCCGTATCTACATGCCTGTAGTGCTGTGCACTATTAACTTAGACATATTACACAGACATATAATGCCGTCTACAAGCTCGTCGAAACTGAAAAAAAAAGTATGCCTTCTCACCAAAATAAGGACAAATTGCACATCAAATGCATACCAACATTAAGTGTGATTTTATCTAATTTGTTCCAAATGCATTTGTTTGTGTGAATATGGCTCGATCTGTCAGCTGTGAAATGCATGTCTAAAGATGGGTCGTTACTTAGCTAGCTGACCTACATGAGCATTTGTCCAAACCAGTTAGCCACTAGATAAATAATTCAGCTCCGAATCTGCGCAGTCCGAAAACTAAGACAAAGAGGAAGGAGGGGGACTGACAGTGACTTTAAGCATGTTAGTAAAACACAGCCATTGAAGTCATGGGCAGTCTCTGCCTCTCCTCAAGCCATCTCAATAATTTAAGCAGAGCTCTGAGTTTAGCGAGCTTTACTCCGTCCTGAGCAGAACACCTCACCACCTCAGCTCCTTACACATAGTAACCCTATGGAACATGAAGCCAATTCCATTACTTTGATGGGAGTTTGTGTGTGTGTGTGTGTGTGTGTGTGTGTGTGTGTGTTTCCCCCCTCCATGTTATGACCATTGACACACTTTTGATGTATTTCCTTCCTTTTGCTGCCATTGGAACACGCCTCTTTATTTTAATGCCCTCTGGTAGTGATTTATTGTGAGTAAAAGCAGGGCTCCCTGTTGCCTAGAGTGCAGTGCCACTGTCTCTTCTTCTCTTTCTCAGCTGACACTAGAGTGTTCTATGTCTGTTGCATGTCCCAGTGTAGATGCTGCATCCTCTCCCACGCCTCTCTCTCATCTCTACACTGTCCTCTGACCAGACCAGCACTGAGTACAGCAGAACCAGCTGCACAGGGCCTCACATTCAGCCAGCCTCCACTCTGCCATTCATTTCCAATGACATAGGGACTGTTTTTATCTGCTGTTGTGGGGAGGATGGGAGGGGTGAGGGGGTTGGGGGGGGGGGTACTCTCTATTTGGGTTTAATGAAATCAAGATGAAATCGATTGGAAAACCCTCAGCTTAATGTCATGTCCGAGGCAACTCTTATGCCTTCCAGTACCCCTGCCTTGTTAAAAAGCCATGGCCCCCAAGAAATCTGAGGTGGGGTGGGGTGGGGTGCAGGGACGGGGAGGCGGAAAATAAGAATGTGGTGACAATCTTAAATGTCAAACACATAGGCTGATATTGGTAACATTAGTCATGGACTGAAGAAAGCCAAGAAGAATGTAGAAAAAAAATCAGTTGATCCATTTGAATTCATCCTCGGGCTGTCAGGGGCAATTTTGCGTGCTGCTGTATATTTAGAGAGCGGAAAGTGTTCTGTGGGAAGGTCTTCAAAATTCTTAGACTTTTAACTAGCATCGTCTCCAACAACACAATCAAAACAATCTGGTCCTTCCTCTTCCCTGGCTCCTAGTGTGCCCCCGCCTCTGGTAGTGCTTCAGCTCCTGTCCACTGTCCACTACCCCTCGGACCCATCGCTGCTCCACCCAATTGAAATGACACCGCCACGCATTTCAATTTCCTCTTCGAACGGGCCCGTGTCCCCCCCTCACTCGACTAGCATATCTAAGCTTAGATGTAAAAGGGGTTTCATTAGCTGCTTTTACAGTCAGTGGCCACTAGATGTCCTTGTAGTGCTGTAGGGTTTAGGTTTGGACTGCATAGAGCAATTGACAGGACTGAGGTCCTCTGAAAAGGCGTTTTGCAAGAATGCCATCAGCAGTGAAGCTAAGTGGTTGGCAGTGGCAGGGATGAGTCTCAGCTTTGTTTTGATTTTCATTTAGGCTTTTAGTGTTTTGGTTTCTATTTTTTTCTGTTTCTGTTCTGTTCAGATGTGTCATGGAGCAATAGTGTGGACAGTGTCTCCATATCCACGACATCTAGCTGTGCTTCTGAGCCATGACGTGTCATTGTGCGCCACAGGAGGTGCAGGGGAATTGCCTCTGAGTTTAGCCTCGTACAGGAGGGAATGTGTTGGAGGAATGGGCTTTTTCCCGGATTGCCACAGAAACTTTTGTCACTGATCACCGAATCCATATCATGGATTTTCTTTTGAATCTTTTTATTGCCATATTTTTTTATTTAATTTTTTATGGTGTTTATTTGGCATGAGTCAGTTGTGAGTGTGAATCAGAGGTTTACTGCTGCTGGTAGTATTCTTGCTAAACTGCCTTTGCCTTTTCCCAAAAGAGGTCTCAGCAATCAGGCTTCTTGTTTTCATTGAAATCATCTCTGTTAATCATATCTGTTCATCATGTCTGTTTATCATGTCTGTCTGTCTGTCCTGTGTCACCACCCCTCTCCATGTTTCTTTCACTAACATGTCTACACATCACTAGCTGATGAATGTCAACAAGTCTCTGAAGTCACTGATTCAAGCATGACATTGAAATGACAGCATTTATGCTCTTGTGTGCGATGCCTAAAACTGTTTCAGCCCCGTAAACAGTTGGCCAAGGTCCCTCTCTTTTACCTGCTAAGACACTCAGCGGCCTTCATGTTGCATGCTGAAGATAATGGCTGACATATGCGGTTGTGCATGCCCTACTGAAATAACAGTCCCTGAGGTCGAGTCGTAGACACCACATTCTCTGTCCCTCATGAGAGACCACATTGGCTCTTGTTCTCTGAGTTTCAGCTCTTAAAATGCTCTAAAAGTTCTCCCCTGACGTTGGGCTGATTTGACTGTGCCAGACTTGATTATGGTCAGTTAGCACTGTGGCACCAGGAGAATGAAGACCAGGGACTGTTTCTGCAGCCCCCCGATCACAGCAATCAAGAGGTGCTGTGATATTTCACCAGCACTCCCCTGACACACACACATACACACACACGCACACACCCATACACACACATATACACACACAAACACAGTCTCACATACATAAATCCAATGCCATAAGCATTCGCATAGACAAATACACCAACAGAGCCATAAAGTATATACAGACAGTATTTTCAGATATATTCTGCTGTCCTCAAGTAGATTCTAATACATGGACACTTTCTAAAAGTTGTGCAACTTCTGCAGTATGCTCTCCACTGATTCTCCACAGCGGCACATGGCTCTGGCCCAATCGGAGTGAAATTGCCCATATCAGTCTGCACATTTAGCCACAGGAGATCCTGTTAGTTGTGGAGCACTCCATATATTGCTGCTCCACTTTATCCACTGCAGGAGAACACTCTGAGCAGGTAGCCTCCCTATCTCCTCAGGGGGGTGCTGTGGTGAAACGGTAAAGTTGATGGCTCCCAGTGGAATGCCTAGTCTCTAGAGTAGCACATTGTTACGCCTTGGTTTGAGCTGGCACATTGCATGATGGGATACAGGTACGTGATCCTCCTGCCGTAGAGCTTGGGCCCTGGCCAATGTCACCAATGAGGTCAGCTTCCTCCAGACATTCCTCATGAGTCACCCACCTGTTCCCCTTTGAATGACCCCACACCCTCTGATTCCTTTACTTCTCCCCCAATGTCCCATTTGACCTCTTGACCTACAATAAAGAGCCTTAGAGCACAGCTTGACCCCAAAGGGGTGACCACCCTGTGTAAAAGACGACATCATTCGACAGCACCTGCTCTCAAACCAAAATGTGTATTTATTTATGAAATGTCCAACAATCCAACTGATCTATTTGGCTCTTTGTGTCCTTCCTTGAGACAAGGTGGTGTTCATCTCCTGATTGGTTGGGGTCAAGCCTGTGTGGTGCTTGAGACTAAGGCTTTTGCACTTCTCTTTCTCTTCTCAATGAGAGTCCACTAGCACAAGTTGCCCCTCCCCCCTGCTCTGAGTATTTCTTTCCTTGCCATTAACCTGCTGCTTTTCCTCTTCCTCTCATCCCCAAAAACATGACTATAGCCAAGATGTCCGTCTACAAGCGAATGAAACTGGCATGTTGTTTTGATTGCGGCCGCTCTGAGCGTGACTGCTCGTGCATGTCAGGCAGTGTACATAGTAACATGGACACCCTTCAGAGAGCCTTCCCACTTTCTTCTGTCTCTGTTCATGATTGCTCAACCAGTTTACGTGCCTGTAAGTTTGATCGCCAAACACATGCTGTTTTCCATGTCTGTGACGTTTGTGTGTGTGTCCGTGTTGTCCTCACGTGGTGCGTTCTGTGTTTTTGTGTGCTGTAATTTCCATAGTCTGTTGTCCCGTGGCTTTTTTCCGTTCTCGTAGTCGTTCTTCTTTGTTGCTGTGTTAGTTTGGTGGTTAGTGTGGTGGGATCTAGCTGTAGTGGTTGGTAGTGTCGTGGCTTTGTGGTGCTGCTCTAGGTCCTAGGTCTGCTGCAGCATGCTCTGTGACTAAGTTCTCCAGAGTTGTTGTTTGGTGTATATGTATTATTCAAATATGTACAGACTTTCCATGCAGGTAAATATTGTGATAAATGGAAAAAAAAAATGTTTTCTGTGTTTAAAGGGAATGTTATTTTGATTTCTGCTCTTTTTTGTATGTGGTTGATTATGATGTTTTGTTTTTTACTCTTTTCTTTCCCCCTGAAATGAATTTGTAGAAGACCTTTCAGGTTTAGGAGAGTGTCAATGCCAGGCTAACTCTCCTGCTCTTCTGCTTCAGCTAATCCCCATCAGGATGGGTGGGGAAGGGCTTTGACCCACAGGAGAGCATCAGCTTCTGATGTGTTGGTCAAAGCAGGGGAACCTTATGGGGTCCATAAACATTCAATTCCATTTGTTTTTATTGGGTTGCTTATCTAGGTTGCTGGGTAATGATCTTCAGATGACAGGATTTCTTCTGTGTTTTAAACGTTATTTTTTATGTTATTATCTATATTTTGTTTTATTACAGATTTTCTTTTAACCTTCAGCATATTCATTGTTAGACCCTAGACAAGAATAATGCCAAGTGTTACAAAAAAGAGGAGAACTCTGAGCCATCAGCTTGTGCATGTCACGCTAGTTCAGTTCCTACTTTTGCACAGACTGAAAGAAAATCACTTGTCTTGGTAAGGAAGCACACAGTCTAGTCAGAAGCTAGTGAGTCTATGTGCTTTTTCTGCTGTTCTGTACAGCACGGTGGGTATGTCGAGCTCAATGGGGAAGTTTGCGGGAGATCCCCTGGCAGGCGCTGGACTGAAATCACTGTGATTTGGTTAAATGACTGAAGCAGTGTGCAGGGCTGACGACAACGCGCAGAAAGGCCCTCTCATTAACTGTGAGCACATGTGAACAACTTCTGGGGCCTGTCAGTGAGAGACAACACGAGGCAGGCTGTGGCTATCATAGTCCGGGCTGGTGTAGCGCAGACGCCCATGCTCCCCACCAAACATTCTCAGGATGGCCCTCCAGATCAGCCCAGATTATTGTCAAACACGCCTTGATGAACACGGCTTTGCGTCCCACCTTTTCAGTCGGCGTCAGCATCCCCTGATACCAATTACTTCCCATTACGTTGTTCCTGAACCCAGTATTCTCCTGGTCCCCAGTCAGATTTCAAGTCTTTTTGCTTCCATTTCCCCAGCTGCTTATTTTTTCCTCCCGAAGAAAGCGAGCTGAGATCAGACGGATAGGAAGATTTGGAATCATCCATCCTTTCTCCATTTGGTTGTATTTCAGGGACAGTGCAGTGTCTTTTGACGTTAATGTAGTATCTCTATCTGAGTGATGTTATCCTCAGTGAATAATGGAATTTGTAATGAAGACTTTTCTTTAAATATTTATCTGTGAAGCTTTTTTATGAAAAGAGCATGCACTGAGGGATGTGTGCATTAATTCAGTCATTGGCTGATAAGTTAATAGCCATTTGTCATGTCCTTACACACACACACATATATACACACACACACACACACAGTGGAGTTGTTTGCTGTGTTTATGGTTTAGGGCAAATGAAGGTCTTCAGTGTGAGGTGAGATGAGCACAGTAAACCCTTGGTTGGGCCAGAATATATCACCAGATACATTTACTAACCAGGGCGCACTGCCCCAGAGTTATGCCTCCACATAATGTGAGCGGTGTTATTGCTGAAATAAATACTAGTCCCTGGGATGCTGTAATTCTGAGGAATGCTTTAAACACGTGGCAGTAAAGGTAGTCTGTCTTCTGGCAAGTGGTAACCCCCCTCCCCAGCACTTACACACACAAACACACACACACACACACACACACACACACACACACACCTCACTCTGGTTCCTAGGCGCGTTTGGATTCTCATTCTGTGCAGGCTGCAGCCCCCTGGAATGTAATGGTTCCTCACCGTAGTCAGACAGAGAATTATTAGTATGAAAATGAGGTGTGTGAATGCAAGAAGCAGACAGCTCATGACCAACCCCTCCTCACACACACACACACACACACACACACACACACACATGCACAAAAATCTGGATGACAAGAAGCAGGATGCTCTGCAGGTTTCTGCCCAGTCATTAGGACCCAGGAACATGAGCGAATATTAAAGAGTCTTTTTCTTGGGCCCACACACAAGCATTCAGGAGACGTGGCAGCAGTTTGTGCTGCAGTTGTCTCTCTATGGCAGACAAACGCTCCTCTTTCCCCAGACAAGGCTGAGGGTCTGCAGTGGAGGGGAGGAGATGGTTGCTAATTGGAGGACGGCTCTCCCACTGGCTGTGACAGGCGCCGAGGCTTCTGTTGTTGTGGCTGTGGTGTGAGACAAGGTGGATGGTCTCAGTGGAAAGAGGTCAGTCCGTCCCTTTCAGCTCCACCACTGGCCGCAGGGGCTTCTGGGAGGACGGAGTCAGCTGAGGAGGCGGGGCCACTGGGGTCTGGCCATAGCAGCGCCCGTCTTATGGGGTGACATCAGCGCCAGGGAGCGTTATGCGGGGTGACACGGAAATTATGTTTGCATTTTCATTTCCCCGGCACTGCGGCTCCCGTCACTAAACTCGGCCTGACAGCTCCTTTCCACCAGGCAACCCGGCTCGCCCTCCTCAGACCCCCACCCTCCCCCAACCCCCTCTTCGCCACACGCCGGGACAGATGCTAGCCAGCTAGTGCGCCCCACTCCGGCCCGCGTTGGCAGATTGCACCCGACACATGCCAGTGCCGTCCACGGGCGCCCGCCTGAGCCTCCCTGTCACCCCTGGGCCCCCGGGCACTCGCCGTGACCTTTCCGCTCACCAGGAAGGAGTGCAGAGGGAAAGATGCGGGAGGTCCAGGATCCATAGCGGCCCCCTCACTGGGCTCGGCAAGTTTCCGTCCCTCACCCCACGACCAGCGCATCAACCCCCCCACCCTCAAAGAACTCTCCAGAAACGCCTCGACGCCCTTGGCTTCTGACCAAGCTGAACTCTGAACCGCAGTCCAGCCTTAGGCTGCAGATGCTGGTGTTTGTAAGATGATGAGGTGCATGCTAGTATGCTAAACATGGGATACATGCAGATACATGCACAGCCTATTTGCCTGAGCAGTAAGACAAAAGACCAGCCGTGCCTTTACACATAATTGGAAATGAATATTGCGTTCTGAATCATGTCATGATGCTCACTTCTGGCGCAGTTCCATTGCAAATATTGTGCTATTCCATATGCTGTTGTCCATTAGCATACATCAATGGGATCATCTCAGTTGATGTGGCACCCACTTCAAAATTAGCTCTGTGCTTCATCCACGACCCAATCATGTGTAATTGAAATGCTTATACAGAGATGGCCCACTAATTTCTCCAATATGATGAAGAGACTAAACAACGCTCTTGAACTTGGAAGTCATCTTCCAAAAACTACAAAATAAATAAACATTCATAGAACAAATGTTTTAGCAACAACAACAAAAATATCCTGCAATTATCCCTCCCTCCTGTGAAAACGCTGAACAGGCCTCTTGATTTGCATCACAATTTACAGTCATCTCCTCATGATTCTAGCTTGTGCCTCTCCATCCTCTCCCCTACGTCTCTCTCTCCCTCGCTTTCATTTCTCTCTCTCTCTCCATCCAAGTCATTACATTTGCTTCCAGTGTCGTTGTATGCCTTTGCCATCATCCTCTCAACAGCCATCAGCCATCATGTGCCTTTATCTACAGTTGATTGTGTTGTTGTGTTCTGTTTCCATCTGTTTGCTGTGTATTGTGTGTTGTCCAGTTGTCTCTCATCATCTCTCTCTCTTTCTGTCTCCCTCCCTTCTTTTTTCCTCCCCGCCGTAACCTCTCATTTGTCTTTGCACTCTCCTCAGCCAAATATAAATATAATGGATATGTCAGATCAAGTAAGTCTGTTCCTCTGTTTTCCACACTGTGCTTCAGCCCTGCTCATGCAGTAACATTATGGGCTTCCTCATGTGACTTCTCTGTGTGTGTGTCAGTGTGTGTGTGTGTGTGTGTGTGTGTGTGTGTGTGTGTGTGTCAGTGTGTGTGTGTGAGTGTGTGTGTGTGTGTGTGTGTGTGTGTGTCTGTTGTCGCTCTTATACCACAGTGGTGGTACCATAACTAGCCCTGGTAAATGATGGGTATTAGTAAGGAGGACTGTTGGCAGTGTGTCTCAGCAATGTCAAGTTAAACTCAGACGTTCTCCTCTTAAAGCCTGCATCTCTGTGAAGGAAAGGTCACATACTGATATGCTTGTACTGTATAAAAGCCAGATGCTTCACACTGTCTTTGTAAGAGTTGATTTAAGGGCCTCCAATGCCATGAAGTGAATAAGAAGTACATATGTTGAGCTTTTCAGAAAGGACAATTGTGTTTGTGTTGTGCTGCCTCTAGCAGCAGATGGCGCTACAACTCCAGAGAAAGCAGGAAGTCAAAAAGAGGGCGGTGTTCGGTTCAAAACAGATATCAATTTAGGTAAATCTTTCCATGTGCAATAGAGCTCTATAGTGTTATCTCCTATGCTGTCCTACATGCTTTTATGTAAGTTAACTTTAATATATGCATTTATAAATACATGTCCTTTATTGGTCTATGTTGTGGTAATAGAAGCTTTTAACAAATGCACATGTGCTTGTATTTTATGCATGATAAAGAAATATTTGTCTGATGTCTGGGATAATAATAATAGTAATAATAATAATAATGATAATAATAATAATAATAATTCAAGGATTAAGAGTTAAGAGACATGGATATGTAGAAATAATTTTAGGAGGATGCAATTGTACGGTTTAGTAAAAGAATATCTCAAATTAGATTTTTCTTGAAGAAAACATTTCATCCTGGGTGTTGTCCTTTTTCATCTCTGCATTTTAAAATTTTTAACAGGGCTTGATAAGAGTTGCAAAAGCTGGGCTCGTCACAGGATTTGCATTTCAGGAAGGGACAGTTGCCGTCTGGATCATTGTAAATCCACAGTGAAAGTGCCATGCTGCATGTCCTCACAGTAATGCTGCGCATGTTTGACAAGGGCCAGATGAATCCAGGAGTTATCGGTGGCGGCCTTTAAATCTGTGCGGCAGCTGACGGCTGAAATAAGCGTCTGTTTAGTGCTCAGAGCTAGTTTGGCCAAGCGACTGCAAGCTGCTTTTCCACTTAGAGCACATATTGGTGAAGCCCCCACTTCTCATGCAGATGTTATTAGAGCAGGACTCTCAGGGGCACTGGTGGGACTGGCACGCTCTCGCACCATTACCCATCAGGCCGAGGGAGACTTCAGGTGTCTTTAAAAGAAAGCCTGGACTCTGCGGCTAGCTTTAGGTTGTCAGAAATGTTCTATTGCCGTTTGATATTTACTCCGAAGGGATTGGCTTTGCAGTTCAAATAAGGATGGGAGCTCGGGGAGGATAGATTTCTTTGTCCTCCTCAGCAGCTGATATCTCTCTTGATATTCCTAGACTCTGCTTTTACAAAGCCAGTGTCTGCGATTGCAATTTATCTGTTGTTGTGAGGGAGGAAGGATGGGGGTTGGTTAATTCTACTAGCGCTCAGAGTTAACAAAATAGCACAAGTAAAGACGTGGCTGCCATGTAATGCTGTCCAGATAGATCAGGTTCTGCGTTTCCACTCAATGCCCTCGGATTGTTTCGAGCGCTTCTGCATGAAGGCTTTGTTCTGTTCTGTAGTGGGAAGAGGGGAGAGAGACAAGAGAGTGCTTTTAATTAATTCATGTTTATTAGGGAAGGCAAAACCAAATGTCATATTGAACATTTCACTTAAAGTGTGTGCCAAGTGGTTAAGTGGTGTTTAATAAAACCGAGGTGTCATCGTCAATTATTTAAAAAAAAAAGGCGATGGTGGCTTTTATGGCACAACTACGTGACTCTCAAATCCTTAACCCACAACTGAAGGGGAATTAAGTGGCCTTACAGTGACTCTGAACATAACAGCAACTTTTTTATTTTCCTGATTACTTATTTTTTATTTCTGTATTCTCATTCAGATGATTTAAAAATAGTTGTAATATAGTCAGTACTATTTTATCTATGTTATCTTATCTTACAATAACCTACAAATTTGTCCATCTTACTAAGGATGTCTCTTACATCTAACCAGGAGCACTACTTACTTATGTTTGACTGTCTAAAAGTACGCACTTAATTGGACTGTGAAAAGTGGGTAGTATTCTCATTGTTTTCGTTCTCCATTGTTTGACAGTAAAGGATGAAGTTAGAGTCACCTTTCAAAACCGCTCGGTTAAACTGGCCAACAGCACAGTCGTAGCCAATGCGCTTCCCAAAGCCCCACTCGGTTTGGATTCCAGCTCGCCACCCAGCGCCCCTGCTGTGTCCCTCGTTAATAACCGTAAAGGAAGCCTCCTTCCAGGATCCATGAGCAGCAGGCAGGGCCTCAGCCTAGCTGGCCTCAACCGTGCCCGCAGTCTACCTGGGAAATACCGCTATCACCCCAGCCTGGCCTCCATTCGCAATCACAGCCCTTGTAGGTTGCCCCCTACACACACTCACACACACACAAACAAACACACACACAGACACACACACACACACACACACTCAAACACACAAACTCCCCTCGGGCGGACTCATCCCTCAACACCCCCTCCCGTACACTAATGCACCTGCATGGAGTGCTCCCAGCATGAGCAGTGCTAACACCCCCCAAGCCCACTCCCACGTCCCCCAGCCCCAAGATGTGTGTCTGTAAGTCAGTGGCATAGCGACGCAGGGCCAGACAGACTCTCCAACTCCCCTCGTCAACCCCGGAACGCAAGCTTCCCTGCCTCTACTCACAGCAGTGCCACAGATCCACACATGAAGCAGCAGTAGTCAGTGTCACACTCCAGTGTCCTCACCCTGGCCCAGGCTCCTCTTCCTGCAGCCACACTGGAGATCAATGTCTTGCAAAAGCAGTTTTGACCACCGGCACACCGGAGCTGTGCCACTACCCCCGTAGCGCGGAGGAGGGCCAGCAATTTGCTTGACTGATCCCACTTTGATTGGGGTTGTAAAAAGTGCTGTAATGTCATTTCTAACAATCAAAGAGGGGCTGAAGTTGCCCGCCGACAGGAGGGAGAACTTGTTTTATTGTGGAGGAGCTGCCTGAAGGGCACCGCTGCCGTGCATAAATCATGCTAACCTCGTCTGCAAGCAGCCAGGCCAGGAGATTGCAGGGGGTTGCAGCCTGAGCAGGTGTACTAGAGCACGGCTGCCGGGGAGGATGGGACTTTTTGTCATGATATTTTGGAGCTGATTACTCGCCTTGGAATGTCTGCGCTCCAGTGCAGGAAATGTCAGAGAATGGCATTTCAGAGCATGCCGTTCTTAAGTCGCTCCGTTCGTGCAATTAGGCGACCATTAAAACAGGTTTGACTTGATAGGGCGTAATGGCCACTTGCAGCACGCATGGATTTGCACTAGTGTGTGTGTGTGTGTGTGTGTGGTGGGCTGTAATAGGATCACTAATGTGAGTGTTGGTTAGCCTCCTCCCTCCCTGCTGTGTGTGTAACTGTGCTGTGTGTGTTTGTATAGTGGACCCCTATGACGTGTGCAAGCTGTGCGCTGGATCCTGGCTTTAGATCTGCATTTAGATCCTTAGACCTCAGGCTTAGTGATCTGTGCAAGTCCCTACCCCCTCTAGACAAACTAGTACTTGTCAGAAACAGAAACATCATATTTTTTTGTACCTCAGAAGTGTTATGTGCTTCTAGTGATTTTTCTGAATGCAGGGGGAAAAGTAATAGTACATTTCATTAGCTGATTTTGAATACTAAAAATAATGGATTACGCCTTTGACGTGTCTGTAGTGCTGTGGTGTGGTCCGGCTCTCCACGTGAGAAGCATATTGTTAGTGTTCGAGGCTGAGCTTGCCCCTAGAGACTCCAGGAGTGGATATTAACCTTCAGCCACACCACTTGGATTTGCCGTGTTTACTGGCACAGTTGCCTGGGATATCCAGGGCCGCCTCACTCATTTCCCTTCTGGAGTGTTCTTTTGCAGCAGTAGATGCTACCACCCCACCCCTCATACACACACACACACACACACACACACACACACACGCACACACAGCATGCCTGCCTACCCGGGCTGAGAGTGCTTACAGCCCACAGATAGCCTTTTGGATAAGCCCCCACTCAGCGGTGGAGCAGGGGCTGAAAGATGGCGCTCCCTCCAGGGCCTCTTGTTGAGAAGCTGCTCTGAATGATTACTCTCATGGTCTTTTTGTCTCTCATGGCAGCAGCCCATCTCCCAATGCTAATGACAGCCTGCCTTTGCTAGATGACTCTTTCAGATACCTGAAAGCACGGCTACAGTGACACAGGCCTCTGATAGGCCCCTCACTCTCAATGAGCTGGATGGACCCAGTTTTGAGTTGAACAGTGGCATGCAAAAAAAAAGAGAGGGAGACAGAGAAAAGTTTCAGGTTAAAATGCTGGGGTCCGTCTGTCTGTACTTAACAACTGTCCTTTGTTTGGGGTTATCTGTCCTCTTCAAAAGCGTCAGTGTCCTTACTAACGGTGATCTCTTTCTATATTTGGAGGTCCTGAGTTTTTATTTTGATTTATTTTTTGTATTTCAAGTTTTTTTTTTGTTTTTTGTTTTTTTGTTTTTTTTTTTGCAGTGATTGATTGAGTGTTGGCTTTTGTGTTCTTTAATATGTCATCTCCTGCACACATTACAATCCCAGCTGTCCGTAAGCTGACACTCTTTGCATGTGTTTGCAGTCGAAGATGAGCACCCGTCAACGCTGTCGCCCAAAAAGAAACAGCGCAACGGAGGCATGCGAAATTCACCCAGCTGCTCTCCCAAAATGATGAGGTAAGACACTGATTTTTTCAGACGCTCCATCCAGCCTTCAAAAGGAAGTTAGAGAGAGAGTGAAGGTGTGTGTGCATGAGTGAAAAGGAGAAAGAGAAAGAGAGAGAAGTGTATTCATGTGTGTGTGTGTGTGTGCGAGAGAGAAAGTGGGGAAGAGAGAGAGAAAGAGGGTACAATGTGTGTGTGTGTGTGTGAGTGAGAAAGAGGGGGAGCAGACAAGGGTATGATGATGGTTGAGTTGGAGGGGAGATGAGGGGAGTGGTGGAGAAAGAGAGAGAGAGTGAGAGAGAGAGAGGGGAGAGGGGCCCTTTAAGGCTGCGGCGTTTAGGCTGTCAGCCTGTCAGCCGTTAATGATAGAGCTGAAATATTTCTGTCATGAAAGAGGCTATGAAAAGCTGTTTGAAAAATACTTGTGCTTTAAAGTCTCAGCTGTCACCCCACCCCCCGCCACACCAACCCCACACACCCCCACCGCCCAACCATCAGCACCCAGCCCCCCCCCCCCCCCCCCCCATCAGCACCCAGCATCCCCCACCCCCAGCACCCCTAGTCCCGTCCACATGTACTTCTTAAACAGCAGTGGCACTAATGACAGTCTCAGCCAATCAGAGCTGCCGGTGGTTACTTTGCCCTGGGCCATTCATCTATTGTTGGAGTCCCTGTGTGCATCTCTCCCGCTACTTAAGGCCATATGTGAGACAGATCATCACAATCAAAAATGAATTCAAATATTACCTTCCTTTTATCTTGTCCCGGGGAATTACAATGCCGTTAATTGATTTTGACTGATAAAAGGGCTCCCGTTCCGTCCATGTTGTCAGGAGAGACGGAGCGGCGTTTTAAAACATGCAGAGCTGGAATTGGCTATGGAAGAGGGGCAAACATGGAGTAGGGTGCTCGTGATCAGTATGGCACAGATCCTCTTCCCCGAGTCCCCTTCCCTTCCCTCTCGTTTCATCACACTTGGACTTTGGAGCAAAACTTGCCCAGGATATTGGAAATAATTGATGTTATTCACCAAGTGTAAGGCAAAGCACTGATGTGATAGGAGAAGTATTTGAAATGAGAGGGACATGTAGCGCTGTAGTCTGACACTTCCTTAAACTTCTCAAACTAATTCAGACCTCAAAAAACTATGTTCCAAGACTTAGTGACTTAGTCAATCCAGTAAAAGTACTGTTTCTAAAGCGTTGCATCTCTGTTTTCAAATCTTTAGGAACCATTTTAGAGTCTGCCTATTCCGACCTTTTAAAAAATAAAATGTCCAAACCAACTAAATTAAAGTAGCATCTTTTAATTTTGCATTCTCTTTGTTGAAAACTGACACAGTTTTAGAGAGTGCTGTCTGCCGTGTTTGTTATAAAAAACAAAATCAAAATCCTACACTCGATTATGGCGTGTAGAAGTCCAGTTGTTGTGTTCCCCCCGCGGGTGTTGAGTAGATGCAGCTGTAAACACATCCCCTCGGATGCCCACTGCTCATGCCCGCTGCCCCACCACTCTCCCCCAAACAGCCAATTAAATCTCCTCTGCTGGTCTCTTCTCACACTCATCCAGCTCAGTGCTAGCAGAGCAGAGGTTCCAACCCTGCTGTCTAGTTTGCAAGAAAGGACTGCTCAAAATGCCCTTGGTTATGAACACAAAACTGTTTTGAGAGAGCTGAAAAAAACTGGCACACTTCCAGCGATGTGGTTGTTTAGAAGGATGTTTAGTTTTCATTTCTCAACTTAAAGCACAAAACATTTTTTTTTTGTGCCGAGTTGGAAGGTCTCCGTTTGCCGTGTAATGTATGCATCTTGTCTTTGATCTGCGACTGATAATAATTCTTGTGAGTTATTTACACTGTTTTGAAACGCTTCAAAGTGGTGTCAAAGTTTTCTGTGCTTTAGGGTGCTTGTGTATTCTGCTGGCTCTTGGGTACTGGGATGACAGGTCCTCAGTGCTAGGTATGAGCTTTTTCAAGTCATCGCCCTCAGCACCACATTGAATTACCAGACACAGACCCGCAGACATCAACGCTCCTGCCCTCCCTGTCAATATATTATCCCATATATTAAATACTTGTGCTTTACAAGGTGCATTTTATGTGCAATGAAAAGTGATTGTTTGAGGTAGCCTTAGGGATACTTCATTCTACAAGCTAGGAAGAAGGGGGTGGGGGAGACAGAAAGAGTGTACTATATCAAGTATGGTTTTTACAGGACTCCGTGCCTCCAGGCCTTTGTAAATAAATAATGATCAACAGATTGGCTGTGGGTTTTTGAAAAGCATGCTTTTGTCAGTTTGCATGATGGGAAGAAATTTCAAAGTGCAAGGGCTGCTTTCATTGCCTGCTGAAGAGGGACTGGGGGAGCGAGCTCATCCCGAGCTGGCGACGGCACAGTCTGATAGTGTGCAATAGCTACGCACTGTTTGAAGAACAGCCAGCCCAACTTAAAGGCTGTGTTTCGGCTCTCATTTGAGCAACCTCTCCAGCCGCTCCCTCTGTGTATGTAGGTCAGAGCAATTACTGATCGCTTTTATTCTCTATACATTGTGGGACATCTTGGTGCAAAAATAATAGCGATTTTTTTGTATAAACAATACATACATACATATGTATGTGTGTATATATATATATATATATTTATATATACATTTATATATACATATATACATTTAATATCATTTTAAAATGGAATTAGGAAATCTAGGCAATTAAGTTTTTTAGTTTTTCAAAGAAACTGGGTGCAAGATAGAGTGTGAACACAATAAATAAAGTAAGTGCTATAAATAGGTGCCAGAACTACTGTCTGTCACATGGATAAAGCCATCTCCCAATCGCCAATCAAACGTGTCATTGAGCTAACGAGTGTTCGACCAGCTCCTCCCTTCCACCCTACCCCTCCCCCCACCACCCTACCCCCTGCCAAATTAACACCATTCCCAGACGCTCCTCTGATGGGTCAGGAGACGCATCTAATTGCGGAGAGTCACAATGCATTTGCCGGCGGCGTGCACACGCTCGGCAGAGGGAGGCCCGGAATGTCATGTGCAGCCCCCCCCCCCCCCCACACCCTCCGTGGCAGGGCCGCTCTGACTGGCAGTGTAGGCTGACAGTCTGTGAAAGATAGCTATCCTGGCAGAGGTGCGTGGCGCCAGTCATGCCGGCGCGGGGAGATGGAAGTGACAGGGGTCCGCCGAGTGAGTGGTAGAACACGCGCCAGATAATGAAATATTCAGCTGGGGTGTAAAAGCACTAAACGCTTTCACTGTTATTAGCACCTGCGCAGGCCTGATTTCAGCTGTGCATACAGAACATGCTAATTGACACTTTTCTGATGTGGTATTTGTGCTATCAAATGCAAGCGTGATGCATGATGACAGGAGAAGAGAGGAGATGAGAGAAGAAGAAAAGAGAAGAGAGGGTAGAAGAAGAGAGGAGAGGAGAGGCAGGAATAGAGAAACCAGCCACATGTAGTTTATTCCACATTTCACTCTTCCGCTTATTCCACTCATTTCTCTCTTATCTTCTTCCTTATGGGGAACACTTCTTGTGTTTTAATTATGCTGGTTTAGCAGTGACTAAATTAATGTTAATGATTATTTTTAAATTCTACTTGTCTGATATATGCCTCACAAAATGATGTAATTATTGGCTGTGTAAATGACATAGTTACAAGTCTACTGAGATAAACATTATTCTAAGGTCCATCATTCATTAGGGCCATAATTATTTGGAAAAGCAGTGTGATTGAAAAAACTAATTTGGTGTAATATTAATCACAGTTTGTAATAAAACATGGCATGACAAGCATTACATTTTTATAACCATTGTTTTATTTTGTATGCATAAAATTAACTTGCACACAATTCTGTGAAAACATAAATGAGACATTAATTACAGTTGTAAATTCTTGTAGGGTAATTTAGTAAATGCTCCTCTCAGCTTAACATTAATGGAAGTGTAGTGTATGTTTGTGGAATGTAAAGTTGAATTCAAAATTATTATTTTTGGCAAAACAAAAAATAAGCAGAACAAAAAGCAAATTAGCAAACAAGGCAAACACGTGTGTTCCACATTTTTTATTAGACAAATTTGAAGTGTGTGAGCTGTTTGTGGAGACGTATGTGTTGATCTTGGGAAGGGGGTGATGTGGGCAGCGGCGTTTGGTTCACGGGCAGGTTAGTGAGGAATCGGACATGAAAAGGAAAGGGAATGTTTCCCTGCAGCCACGGCCCAGCCCAGGTCCTTTGGAGCGTAGCCCCAGGCTAGGCCGCTCAAAGGCTGCCTCTCCGCCCCTCTCGCTACTCCATGTTCCACAGAGACCGGGCTTTTTCATCATCCACACTCAAAAGCATGCTGGAGACTCGACACGTATTGGTGTTCTAATATGACTTTTATTATTGGTTAAAAATGTTAGTAGTAATTAGGGGTGGGCGATATAGTCTAAAATTTATATTGCGATATGTTTTGAACCATAGACGGTAGATGATATATATCACGGTATACTTTGGTATGTAACTTACAGCATAACAGTTTCTTAATGGTTACCATAGCATAAAGTCAATATGTACAACAGTTGTTTAGTCATCGTTCGGAGGTTATATTGGACTCTCAAATTCACACAGAAGTAAACTGGTAAGCTGCATTTGTGTCAGGCAGTAGCTGTTCAATTTATAGGCTCTTACACAGTTTCGTTGTAAGAATGAAAAGGTACTATCAATAAGGTGAAGCTACAGGTCAACATTTTTTCACATGGTTGTGGAAACGCAATGAGCCTATCACGGTATGGCGATATGACCAAAGATCTCTATCATTGGCAAAATTCATATTGCATACGGTATATATCGTCTATATTGCCCACCCCTAGTAGTAATGTTGCATAGTGAAGTGTAATGTAGTGTTTCTTGCTTTTGTTTTTGTTGTTATATTTATTTGGCTTTGATTTTTTTTTCAACCAAGAACAGTAATCCCATTAGTATGATCTGATGAGCCCTGTGCTGCATTGTGAAGTTACACAACTCATCCCTGCCCCCCTCCATGCGTGACCTGCGCGTCATATCCAAGTGCTTGTTATAACAAGCCATTCCATTATGCATCCGACAGCCACTCTCCACCCTGCCTCCTCCTCTCCTCTCCTCTCCTCTCCTCTCCTGCACTCTCCGTGGGAGGATGGCACACGGCAGCCTGCCCAGTCAGAGGCTTAGTAGCCGCGTCCTGAGGAGGGCTTTTGAGCAGGGCTCAGAGATCACGTCTCCTGCAATGACTGCTAGCACAGCAGCCGTGGCGTTTGCCCAGCGTCAGCTCCAGCAGCTCTTGTCATGGTCAGCTCGGCGGCAGGCGACGGTGGCGGATCAGACTGGCCTGCTGAGAGCTGCTCGTATGGATTAGTCCCAGCGGCTGGTGACACTCTGCTGAAACATTAATGTCCTTCAGTTGGGGAAGCAAAATGTGATTGGGCAAAGGCCTGAAATATTTAAAGTGTGGGCCTGTTAAAGCCTTTTTACTGTGGCAAGGGCTCACGTCAGGAGCAGCGTGGGGTAAAAGCCCTGGTAATTGTCCCCTTCTGCTCCCGTGCCACTCAGTTGCCATGCCATTGCCATTCCACTTCCACCCCCAAACACACACACACACGCACACACACACACACACACACACACACACACACACACACACACACACACACACACACACACACACACCAATGCTCTCATATGCACACCTCAGTGCTTGTCAGCCAGTGTGCGCGCTTTGATGACCCTGCAGTGGTGGCAGCTGAGATGGTTTGATGAAAGCCCTTTAGCCCAGAGCCTGTGTGTTATTAGAGTGCTGGGGTGGTACACGGGGGGGGGGGGGGGGGGGGGGGGAACACAAGATGTGTCCAAGTTTGCACTCCCCACCCACCCCTCCGTAAATATAACAATCTTGAGGTGCTATCCACTCTGTCTCTTCATGCGTGTGTCGCCTTTCACAAGCAAGTGCAACATTGTTTGCAAATTGAGGTCAAACGCTTTGACAATCGCAGACTAGAAACATCAGTCATGCCGTACGCAGTGTCAAATGGAGAACTCAGGATTTTCTTCTCCCTGTCTTTACCTTCACTCTCTACTGTCCTCTCTGTCTCTCTGCCTGTCCCTCCCTCTCTCTCTCTCTCTATCTCTCTCTCTCAACTCTGTCTTTCTCTTTCTCTGCTGTGTCTCTTTTTCTTGTTGTTCATAGACACGACCCACTCCTAATTCCAGGGAACGAGCAGATGGAGAGCATGGACGTGAACGTGAAGAGATACGACTCCACTGGGATGTTTCACTGGTGCCCATCTAAAGACATTGAGAAGGTCATCCTGGTGGGTATTAGTCGGCCTCGGGCTCACAGGCCCATGTCAACTTACTCTGTGTTCAGGGCCGATAGGCATCAGCACCCAGTGAACCCTGGCACACGCTCACCCACTTGCCTTCTCACTCCCATGAATGCCAGGCTCAGATTCCCCTCTGCCATCTCTGCCCCACTTTATGAGCCCTTAACCCCCCCCCCCACCCTTTAGTCGCCTCAGATATGCCCCCAATGAAGACACAGGCCCGTTGATCATGTTTCTAATGGGGCCAGCTATTTGGACCTGTTCTCTAGCTAAAGGCAAACCCATTCAGTCAGTCACGGTAGACATGTCAGAAAGATAGCGTGCACAACATAAGCCGTGTCTCTCCTGATTAGAGATAAAGCCATTACACTTCACAGCAAGGTTGCCCAGCAATGTTTGTAATGCTGCATTCTAATGCTATATTTGAATTTTTCTCTCTGCCTCTCTGTTGAACAAAGGTGAGTTTTCAGTCTTAATTCAGCAAGCTCAAGGGTGCTTAAAAAGCAGAGGCTATTTTGAAATATGAAGTGCGACCCGTGAATCTGATATTTGGATTCTTTCACTTTTATTATAAGAAGTTACCCTCTTTTGAAGTATACAAATATCACGCCAGGATTCATAATCAATTTTCATATTTCAAGTAGAAATTAGGATTATATAACAGGTTGCTTCTTCCTGTCTTTTTAGGTTTGGTTAAGATGTGTGCGTGTTTGTGTGTGTGTGTGTGTGTGTGTGTGTGTGTGTGTGTTACAATGTTAGAATGTTTTAATCGCGACTCTGTGTCTTGGCTGTTGGCCTCTATAGTCTTCATTTAGTCCTGATGCGCTGACGATCTTTTGTGTGGGTTCTCTTCACAGACCCGGAGCGAGGCATCCATGACGGTTCTGAGCGGACATGTAGTGGTCTGTATATTTGGAGATGTCACGTCCGCTTTAGTGGGGCTGCGAAACTTGGTGATGCCTTTGAGAGCCAGCAACTTTCATTACCATGAACTGAAACCCATAGTGTTTGTTGGCTCTCTGGACTATCTGAGAAGGGAGTGGGAAACCTTGCACAACTTTCCCAAGGTTTCCATACTGCCTGTAAGTACCCCAGCAGCAGGACTTGATTTTGATCCACACATTTTTATTGTGGCCGCATGCAACAACATATGCCCTCCCTTACCACCATATTGTAGTCCTAGTGTGTAAAGTAGAGCATTAGATGCTGTTCCACTCATCAGGCTGTGTGTTGTTGTAAAGATGTCCACGCAAGGCCTCATAGGATTACGGCTTTGAGTGCTAACTGAAATGGTCTTTGTTTTTCAATGGAAATGACTGTGTGTTATCATATGAATTCTACTGCCTTTGTGCGGCACACATGTAGTTGCGGCTACTGTAGGTGACTTCACTAAGCAGGGGGACCTTACGCACCACATGAAATCTCACTGACACTGAAACACACACACACACACACACACACACACACACGGTTGAATCCAAAGGCAAATGCCAGTGTCTGTAAGCTGATGAAAAATATGAAGAGTGAGAGTGGAGTCTTTGTGTGTGTGTGTCTAATGGGCAGGGGGCTCTCTGGCTGTTCACTGGCACTGTCACACTGGCCTGCCCTAGTGCTTGTTAGTGCTGGCTCCAGTGCGTATTAAACAGGGCCAGTCAAAACGCTGCCGTCAGCGGCAGCTACCCTTTAGATTAGCACACATCTCCCCACTCCCCAGTGCATAGTTAGATCAGTTGAATGTCACCGCCTTGGAAAAAAAGTATACTTGTTAACTAATTTCCCAGAGCCCCTGCTGTTCAGGCTTTAATTTGTTTTTCTCCCCCCTCACACACACACTCACACATCTTTTCTTTCTCTCTCTCTCTCTTTCTTCTCCTGTCTTTTTTTCCCTTGACCGCCAAAGGGTACGCCATTAAGTCGAGCTGATTTAAGGGCCGTCAACATCAACCTGTGCGACATGTGCGTTATCCTGTCAGCCAATCAGAACAATATTGACGACGCTTCACTGCAGGACAAGGAATGCATCTTGGCGTCACTCAACATCAAGTCTATGCAGTTTGATGACAGTATTGGGGTGTTACAGGCTAATTCCCAAGGTAAGGACCAATCCGTGGCGCCACACTGAGCTTGCTACAGACCACAGGCCTGGCAGGTGCAATTACCTGCTCTCCGTGATTTTTTTTCTATTCAAGGCTTTACATATATTGAGTTTGGTTGATTGCTAACATTGCAGCCTACATGACATTTGTGGTAAGGTCGTCCAGTTGTAAGGTCATTATTATTAAGACAGTGCAGTTGAATTCTACAGAATGTTGTTTACTGTATATCCTGCCATTAGCATGGCTTGAGTGTGCGGTGATCTTATCTACACTGCTGTCCCTTCCAGCAGACACTTCAAGGGCTCTTCTCCACCCCCGTTGTTCCACTCCAATAGAGTGTGCTGCCCTCGTCTGATTGAGCCCAGGAGATTGTTTATGCACTCATATAAATACACAAGACGTCATGTAGCCATCAGGATTTATCATCTTTAGCAGACACAACCCATCAGCAGCTCCTTCAATCAGGCAGGCCCTCATCACGCCAATCACATGACACACACACACATATACACACACACACACACACACACACACACACACACACACATACACACTCACACATACACACACAGCACCCACCCCCCAGCGCCTGACATGCCAGTAATTACTGACGACTGCCTTCCTTCTCCAGACATACTGGTATGCTCTCAAAGTTTGAAATGACATCTTGTGAGGAAGCCATATGTATAACACAAACATATACACACACGCACTCTGGCACAAATCCCCCCCTACACACCACACACACACACACACACACACACACACACACACACACTTCTGACTACCTAGCAATTGTGTTGAAATCCATAATATATGCAAGAGCAAAAGTAGTGCATTGAGTTGGAATAAATCTATATATAGGGTCTTATTTTGGGCAGCCTCCCTGTCTCTTGTTATGCACATGATGGGAGTGCAATTTCAACATGAAGGTGCAAATGAATAAATCAAGAGCTCATGGCCAGGGGAGAGGATCACAACTCCAGCACAGACAAGTGCTAAGCTACAGAGTGCCTAGGGGCCTGGAGGAGGCCATCACATGCCACACCAGTGTGGGCTCACACTAATACCACACAACATCTCATCAACAACACTCTACATGTTGTTAAGATAACAACAACAACAACAACAACAACAATAATAATATATTATTATTATTGTTATTATTATTTGTATTATTATTACTGCTATTATTATTATTAATAATAATAATAATAATAATAATAATAATGATAAAAATGATATTAATAATGACATTTGTTATTTGAATTGTCAGCCTATTAGGAATTCAATTAAATCAATGTCAATGTTTTTACACTTAATTTTTATAATTAAGTATTTTTATGTTAGTTGGGTGCTTTATTAATAGTTTTGTCTCCATTGACAGTGGCTGTTTGTAAGCCCTGGTAGAGGCTGAGCTGGGTGTGTGGTGTGTGCCGTGTGGTGAGAGTGCTGCTTGTTCCCCGTGTAGAGCAGGGCTCATCCCCACACATGTGCCTCTGCTATTTGCCTTGGCTTGCAGCACTGGGGATGTGCTGCGGCTCCCCTGCTCTGTGATGTTGTAAAACGGAGACATTGCAGCGGGGCGCTTTAGAACTCTCGGCAGCCGCAGGGGAAATAAATGTCATATTTTATGGACATTAACAAAATGATACATGTACCATCAGGCCGCTAAGCCTGTGGCTGCCTGCAATTGTCACCCTCCTTAGCATCACAAGTTTTAATCACGAGAGCAACCGGCGGTGGGCTGACTCCACTCGCATTGTGATTTTGGAGAGCGGTGAGCCGTGCGTGTCGTCTCTCTCTGTGTTCCATCGAGCTATTGGAGCGTTCTCTGCCCAGGTCTCTTCAGTGGCTTGGCAGGAAAATGGCACCCCCCCCCCCCCCCCCCATGTATGGAATTTGCAATCCTTTTAAAAACTTTGTGACCTGAATATATTCCTGGCATTATGTTTGTCACTGAGAAACTATACGCTGGCAATTTTTCTTTAGTCAGCACTAAGTGATGGATGTCAAAACACAGGCAATGCATTATGCATATAGCATTACTGATTTAAGGTGTTTACTTGTCAGCTTGAGGAAATGCAAAAATGTCAAGTCATGTGAATTCATACGACCTGTCACCAGCACTTGTATTTCATGGTGCAGAATCGCGCTATTTCCGATAAAAGGTTTTCAGGATCCACTTCACCAGTTTTATGGTAACAAAATGAACAACATATAAAATTTATACCCGCGGGGTTGATGGAAGGCAGCAAAATGCTAAATATGTCTCAGCTGACCCCTAAAAGGGGAGGATCTGTGCAGCGGGTTTTAGACTGGTGTCTGGACCATTTCAGTCCCTCCAGTCATGACACAAGATCCTATTTGCACGTCAAAATCATCCTGCTCCTGACAGTGAAAAATAGCTATTTTTAAAAATGATGGTTATAAATGACAGTGTATGGACATATCTATCACTCGGATCAAAATAGGCTGATAATTGACCATTTCTCTGGTGGTTTATTCAAAGGTTTCACGCCTCCTGGAATGGACAGGTCATCTCCAGACAACAGTCCAGTACATGGCTTAGTTCGGCAAGCGTCCGTCACGACTGGATCCAACATCCCCATCATAACCGAATTAGGTAAGACACGCTCAGAGAGTTGGGCTTTCACATCCGCTATGGCGCTAAGGGCCCCATTTACACCCAAAAGTCAAAAGTCATTATTTATCAAAAAATGTTTAGTTTTTGTATAAATTATTCATGACTTGTCTGTTGTCTGAAAAGGAAAAGAAATGTATCAGTGCCTGGTTGACAGTAGCACTCTGTTTTAAAGTAAGACACTCCTCGCAGACAGAGAAGGGGAAAAGAATGTCCAAATGGGTCCATTTATTAATAACAATGAGTGTGTATTCCCAGTGGTACACAGACTCATGAAAGTTTCAGATCTCCGAGGGCACTAAAACACCAGAGACCGGCCACTCTCAGTCTCCACTGACCCATTTAGGAGCCAGTGTACCGGAAGGGCTTCTGCCGAGGTGGCCGCAGAGATGGGTGCGCAGCAGCCATTATACTGGCACGGGCCGGCCCTCTCGCCGCTAGAGAAGCACTCTGGCTCCTCACCTCACAGTTCCTTTGTCTTCTGTCGCTGTGGGCCCGTGGCAGCTCTTGCCCGTCAGCTGGCGCAGGGAAAGGGAACGCGTTTCTCAAGAGGTGGTTCTCAATGTGCGGGTTCTGATCTATCCCGGAGAGTTCTGTGGCTGGCGCTGTGTCTGGGCCAAATGGAGTATGATGGAAGAGAACATGTCTGCTGCTGTCGGAGCGGGCACCAGGCTCCCTTGGCGCTGCCGTATGGCGGAGCGCTCAGAGAGGAGATACTGTAGCTTCTGATTTCTAATCCTTGCCTTGACATGCTGCTCTCTCACATGTGCTTTTCTCTCTGAGGCTGTTTCAGTGACTGTCTCCCCCTCCACCCTCCCTCCCCCTCTCGCACTGTTTCATCGCCATTAGCTAAGCCTGGCAAACTACAGCCTTTGGTTTCATTCAGTCAGGAAAAAAAAAGTGGAGCCAACATACAAATGATAACCGAACTGGGTAAGCTGGGCCTTTGTCCTCCTTTTTTCGCCGCACTGATGTCTTCTCGCCCTCTTTCTTCTTCATCAGCTCGCCTTGATTTATCTGGCTGCAGTAGGGGCCCGTTCCCATGGCATCACTTTCAACACATTTTTTTTTTTATTCTCCGTTCTGGTTGAAATTGACTGTCTTGTTTTTTGGCCTTCTTTTTTTTAATGATTTTTTTTCCTCCCCTTTTCTCTGAGCATCGCTAGGCCTTTGATCATGCTATAGTCTGTCCTTGTGGCTGTTTCCATAGCATCTCCCCACAGTTCATATTCTTTGGCCCAGGCTCTTTTTCATCAGCCTGTTGTCTGTATGACTGACATTTCTTTCTCCACCGCTCACAGGAAGTCTGGGAAGAAATCAAATTTGAAAAAAAAAAGACCCTCAAGATCAAACTTTCCTTTAAGCTGTTTATTTTTTTTTTCCTTCTCTCGGCTAGCCTTAATCTCTGAAGCATACATCATAAAGAGGAGGCTGAAACAAAGACTTGACACAAAGACTGTGTGTGTGTGTGTGTGTGTGTGTGTGTGTGTGTGTGAGAGAGAGAGTCAGAGAGAAAAGCTGTTCTGCCAGACTATGGTTTTCAGGGCACTCTTTAAGCACTGTCCACTAGAACAAGTGAAGATAACCTCCGACATGGAAGACAAACTGTTTGGCTAGTAAATGTCTCCTTAAGGGTTTTTCTTTAGTTCTTACAGTGGTCATTAATGCTTGTTTTTGTGCCTTATTACCTTCTCCCTTGTCCTCTTGAGACATAATAATGGATTTCTTTCTTCTTCTTTGGATCAGAAAATGTTTTCTGTTTCACACTGAGGTGGGAAGTATGCCAAAAAAAAGCATACTGTAAATTTCTCCTTCTCCTGTGCTAACTCAAAGCACTCTCATTAGAAACTATGAGTTAGTATAAAAGTATATAGTATAAAAAATCAAGTGTGCACAAGCATCTATTGAATAATCTCTCTGTTAATCAGTATGATGATATTGTTTATTCTGTATATGCACATTGATACAGGTGCATATGCTTGTGTGTGTATGTGTGTGTGGGTGTGTGTGTGTGTGTGTGTGTATAGACTGTACACTTGCGTTATTGTCAGACAGATCTTCAGGATGAATGTAGTGGAGGGGCATGCTGTGCATGGGTTATGGTTTTTTTTTTCCTTTCTGAGTCTGCAAAGATTGACTACATTATAACATTTTACTCATTTTATTATTTGCTAAGTTTCATTTGTGTGCGTGTACGTGCCTTGTCCATTTTGTCCCCCCTGTTCCACCCTGTGAACACCACAGCGAGAGACTTGAGCCCTATAGACAGCCATAGTGTCCAAATGAGAGCGTTATCTGCTGAGACAGTGTCATGCTCCAAAGATGTGTCTGTAGTCTAATGTGGTGTCCATCCAGACGGGCCGTGACGGTGGGGAGTCTCTCTCTGGGAGTGTGAGCTGGAGGGCTGTGTGTTCTCCCTGCATATGCTCTGACTGTATGTTTCTCCATGTGCTTCAGTCAACGACTCCAACGTGCAGTTCCTGGACCAGGATGACGACGACGACCCAGATACGGAGCTGTACCTAACACAGCCCTTTGCGTGCGGGACAGCTTTCGCCGTCAGTGTCCTGGACTCCCTCATGAGCGCAGTAAGTGGGGAGGAATGTATGCCATATCATGCCTCCTGGAACTGGCCATGGCTCTCTAGAATAAGACCACTCTTGTGGTCATTGGAAGTAATATGCACTGTGTTTCGCCATTCTCTCATACAGAGTTGCTGTGCATTTCAGGATTATAAGTAACACAGCTAATTTAACTGACACACCTTTTTATAGCTTTAGGGTAGTAAGCTTCGCAAATAGTATGGTACAAAGCCTTTAAGGTGTGCTTTAATGGCACATGTAATGTGCCATAGTAGATAAAGGTAATGTGAAATGTAAAGAAATGGTATCATGCGCTCAGATGTAGGATCTAAGCATTACTGGTAGGCTGAAGTTAGTAAATGAAATGCCACTGATCAGACAGCACTGTCATCCACCCTGACATCAAAAGGAAAGTTGTTGCCATGGATTCTCCCAGAACTTGTCTGGGAATGAACTTTCAAAAAGCTTATTAGATCTCTTAACAGGGTAAAGCACCCACACTTCCCAACAACACACATGACATACTCAGGTGAACCATTAGGTCCAAAAGCTTTTATCTCTAAATAATGTCATCGTCTCTCTCTCTCTCTCTCTCTCTCTCTC
>JAGFZM010000009.1:733065-755954 GCA_017657215.1 Limnothrissa miodon | reverse complement strand
TCTCTCTCTCTCTCTCTCTCTCTCTCTCCCTCTCTCTCTCTCTCTCTTTCTGTCTGTCTCAGTCTCTCACTTTTTTCCTCTTTCATTTTCTCTCTCTCTGACCATGCTGTTATCCCCCTCAACCATATGATGGCTTAATTCCAGGAGCCCTCAGTTTGAGTGAAGTTAGAACAAAGCAGCCTTCAAGTGTGTTTCGTTCTGGACAGAGGTGAAGGCGCCTAATAGACAGCTCTCATCCATCATCCTGCTCAATGTAGCTGTCAAAGGCACACAGAGATGTTCCCGTACTCAGCCTCACAGTGACACACACACACACACACACACACACACACTCTCACTACACCAGAAAAGAACACTTCACTGATCTGATACTTGAATACAGGAACTGCGAGTGCTTCATAAGCACTCCGTTGTTTTAAAACGCAGGAGTCATCTGAAACTCAAAACATTTTAAGACATATGGACCAAGCTACTGAGATCAGGAAAGCATTGGGTAGAAATGGGGCCCCCAAAGCTTGATGAAAATTATGCTTTTTTAAAGGGCAGCGTCTTTATGTCTGCCCTTATAACATATAGCATTGATGTGTTTTATTTTATGACAAGTCACAACTTTTTGCATTAAGGATATTTAGAATATCTACTTCACATCTTTAGCATCTATATAAACTTAATATAGGTATTATGCATATCAAGACACATGGAGTGCATATGTTATGTTAAGTTGTGTATAGTGATATAAGAATTAATGTTTGTGGATTTAATCATGATTAATCTCATAATATTATGTAGTGAATTAGCCCAGAAATCTATGTAGACCTACCCTAGCTGTAGCAAAGCTATTGCATCTAGCCATGCTGCATAGGCATAGTAGATGTTCAAGGCAGCAAGCCTATCAGGGGAAAATGCCTTCAATTTGAGACAAAGATGAAATTGTGAAAAGGTTAGAATTTGTACTTCCCGCCCCCCTGGCAAATTCAGAAAATTCAGCAAGTTTCAGCCCTTGAGGCCCGAAGCGCACGTTTCGGCTTCTCACTCAGAGAACCGAGGATACGTTAGTATCCGTAACGTTCTCTTTCGTTTCGAAGCCGAAGCGTACGAATGGATCACTACAACCAAGCCTCAAGAGCCCTACACCGAGGAGCCTGAGGTGGAAAGACCCACGGGACCGCCGCCGGGCCCAGAGAGAACACTCTCTGCTACGCTCGGCCTGGTGACGTCCAGTGCGTAAAAACGCGCGAAGGTGTTGCCTGAGGCCCACGACGCGCTCAGGCAGATATCCTGCATAGGGACGCCTTTCCAGAAGGCCCAAGAGGCCGCCACTCCACAAGTGGAGTGCGCCCTGACATGCGCAGGCGGAGGAACACCCGCCGCCTCATATGCCAGACGTATGGCCTCAGTAAGCCAATGCGACATGCGTTGGGTAGACAAGGCCTGACCCTTGGCACGTTCGCCATGGCAGACAAATAGCTGATTCGTCTTCCTGATGCTCTGCGTACGCGTCAAGTAGGCACAAAGCGCTCTGACCGATCACAGAGTGACGGGCACAGAACCTCCCATCTCAACCCTACCGGCTGAGAGCTCGATGACCCTCGAGCGAGGGTCAGTAGACAGCACTTTAGGGCGAGAAAAGGGATTCGGTCGCAGCGTTACCCGCGCGTCATCTTGCGTGAACTCAAGACAATCGGGACTGACTGATAAAGCAGTCAGGTCACTAACGTGCTTCACCGAGACCAAGGCGAGCAGAAGCGCAGTCTTAAGGGAAAGCATCTTTAGACTGGCACTCGACAGAGGGTCAAAGGGCGTAAGTGGCAGTCCGCGTAGGACAGTGGCCAGGTCCCAAGTAGGGACCGAACGTGTGGAAGAGGGGCGAAGCCGCCTGACGCCCTTCATGAAGCACGACGCAAGGGGGTGCGTGCCTGGGGAAATGCCAGCATAGCCAACATGGCATGCTGAAATAGCTGCGAGGTACACCTTCAGAGTAGAGGGTGTACAACCCTGATCAAAAAGATGTTGCAGAAAAGCAAGCACCTCGCCAATAGGGCAGACTAGAGGATCACAGCCTCACGCTCACAGCTGAACACGCGCCATTTTAGCGTATACAACGACCTAGTGGACGTAGCTCTAGCAGCTTGAACTGTCTCTACAACTGTGGCTGACAGGCCGCGCTCTAGGAGACGCGCCCGTTCAGGGGCAAAGCCGTCAGTCTCCACGCTACCGGCCTGGGGTGCCACAGCGACCCGCGGGTCTGAGATAGGAGATCCCTCCTCGCTGGGATGGTCCATGGCTGGCCGTCCAACATCGAGACCAGATCTGAGAACCAGCTCTGAGATGGCCAATGGGGGGCGATCAGGATCACCCTGTGCGCCCTTGCTCTGATCCTGGCCAATACCTGACGCATCAGAGGCAGTGGGGGAAAGGCATAGAGCAGACATCGTGGCCACGGATGTGCCAGCGCGTCCGACCCTAGCGGCGCATCTCGTTCCAGTGAAAATCACACTGGACAGTGAGCGTTCTCGCTCGAGGCGAAAAGATCGACTCGTGCCCGCCCGAAGCGGGACCAGAGGCTGTGCACCACGGCTGGACAGAGGCGCCAGTCGGTTGCACGCGGAACACCCCTGGAGAAGAGGTCCGCGCCTGTGTTGCACACACCGGGCAAGTGCGACGCCCTGATCGACAGGAAGTGGTGGGAGGCCCAGGTGAGCAGTTTGCAAGCCAGGCGGAACAGGTCGGGAGAGCGCGTGCCGCCCTGGCGATTGAGGTAAGCCACTACTGTGGTGTTGTCCGTACGCACTAGAATGTGTTCCCCTCTGAGAAGAGGGAGAAACTCTTTCAGAGCGCAAAAGACAGCTAGGAGCTCCAACACATTGATGTGTAATCTCCTGGAGGCTGTGCCCCACGTCCCCCTGGCGGGGCGACCGCAGCATACGGCGCCCCAGCCGCTCTTGGACGCGTCGGTGGTCACCGTCATGCGTTTGGTTACAGCGCCAAGCGCGCCGCCTTTGGAGAAGGACGACGACCTGCGCCAATGTGAGAGGGCTAGCCACATGCGTCTGGATACAAAGATCCGACGGGCGGGGTTCGACCTGGAGGACACACCCAGTTCCGCTAAGGCAAGCTGCAGCGGGCGTAAGTGTAGAAGGCCGAGTGGGACAGCGCCACCCGCGGCGCACTTGAGGCCCGTCAGTCTGAGACACAGCCTGGTCGAAACGCAGGCACCTAGTCTGAAGTGGTGTAGACACGCCCTGACGTCCTGTAGTCTCTTCGGAGTGAGCGTCGCTCTCATTGAGTGTGAGTTCAGCCTCACGCCCAAGAACCCGACCTCCTGAGAGGGAGAGAGCATGCACTTGTTTAGGTTTACTAAGAAGCCCAGATCGTACAGGTGACGCAATACAGTGTGAACCTGTGACGTTAGGAGCTGTCTGGAACCCGCCAGCAGCATCCAGTCGTCCAAGTAATTGAGGATTCTGATACCCTGTGTGCGTAGAGGAGCGATCGCCGCCTCCACACACTTGGTGAAGCACCGAGGTGCTAGAGACAGACCGAAAGGGAGGGCTGTGTACTCGTAAGCTCTGCCCTTGAAGGCGAAGCGTAGAAAATGCCTGTGCCTTTGGACTATACCTATGTGGAAATAGGCGTCCTGAAGGTCTATGGTGACCATGTAATCCCCCTGCCGGACTGACTCCGCAACCATACGCCCCGTGACCATGCGAAAGGTGAGAGGTTTGAGCGAGGCATTGAGCGCTCTGAGATCTAGAATAGGGCGAAAAGCACCAGACTTTTTGGGCACAAGGAAGTACGTACTGTAACGACCTGCGCGCGCGAGCGTCGGATCCACGCGCTGAATAGCGCCCTCTCTCGTCTGAGGCGCAGCCAAAGTGGCTGGTTGAGGAGGGACACGCTTAGGAAGTACGTGTTGCAGGGCCTGAGCCGCCGACTTCGTCTTCTCTAAGCGATCGCGCTGGAGTTCCAGCGCCTGGCCAAACAGTGCATCAGCGGAGATCGGAGCATTCATCAGATGTCTCTTCTCCTTCTCTGGCATGGAAGAAAGATTCAGCCAGAGGTGCCTGTCGATGACGACCAGAGAGCCAAGGGAGCGCCCGTCGGCTTTAATGGCCGCCCTGATGGCCAGCGAAGTGAGAGCGGTGGCTCTGCACAGCTGATGGAGGGTAAGATCCGATGGCTGCGCGGAGAGGTCCGCCACCAGTTCCTCAGACAGAGATGAGAGGAGGAAGGCGGTATTTAACGCCCTAATCGCCTGGCCTGTACAAATAAAGGCCTTACAAACAAGCTTCTCCGTGCGCTGGCACGGCTTAGAAGGAAGCTCAGGAGGCGATGTCCAGGTGGCGGCGGAAGATGGCGCCAGACAACCAGCGACCGCATCCTCAACGCGAGGGAGCTGCACGAGGGCGTTGGCGCCCGCTCCGTCCATCGCACAGAATGCTGCGTGACATTGAATAGGGGCAATGGCGGCGAAGGGAGCCTCCCATGAGGCCTTCGCATCCGCCACGACCGTGGGGTGAGCAGGGAGGGGAAGGGCATCAGGTGAGGGCAGCGCGCCGGAGAAGGGGTCGAAACGCCCCCCCCAAGGACAGCGCTGAGGCGGGGGCAGGCCAAGCCTGCTAGCCGCCTGTGTAGCCAAAGAAGCTAGCTCAAAAGCTAACTGGGCGGCGTGGGTCTTCTGAATAGGTGGCAGATCTTCCACGGTGGCGCATCCTTTCGCGGAGAGGAAGGAAGCGAGCTCCTCCTCATCCACAGCCTCGATGATCGGGTCGTCTGAATCGTCGACGTAAGGCGGCGAAGTAGCCACGCGGGCAAAGGCAGCGCCGATGGAGCTAGCAGGGCTAGCCAGGTGGGCCGCGGTTAGCTGACTAGCTGGTAGCTGACTAGCCGCTGAGAAGCTAACCGACGGCCGAGTAGCCACTGAAGACCGGCCGAGTAGCCCATCCGGGTGCGAGGACGCCGGGGGAAACTCGGCAAACTGGCGGGCAGGAGCACTGACGCCAACGGGGGTGGAAGCCGCCCCTGGACTACCAGTGGAACCCACGAAAAATGCCGCTCTATTGGCAATAGCCGCGGGGGAGAGGCGTTCGCAGGCCGAGCAGAGATAAGGCTGCGAGAAGGCTAGCATAGCATGCTCACTCCCCATGCAGATGAAGCAAACAGCATGGCGGTCGGAGAGCGTTCACAGTCAGTACAACGACGAGTTGCCATCTAGCGTCTCGAGGTACCAGAAGTTAGGGACCGGCGTGAGCACTTGGAGCAAGACGGAATCCCTCGGAGAGCTTTTTAAAAAAGCTTTTGTGGTGGGCTTTCAAAAAAGCTGTTGGTTTTTAGAATATTTGCAAAGCAAACGAGAAGCAACTCAGAAACACACGCAGTAGGCGAGGTGAAAGAGGCAAAGAGGTCCTGAAGCGTAAGCGCAGTCAATACATAGACTTTCTGACATCACGCAGGGCTGTCTAAGTAGTTGCCTGCGCGTGTCAGAGCGCTTACTGCCCTTTTTTCAAAGGGTTGGTTAAAGTTGACTTCAGAAAAAGTAGGAGATGATAGGCATCATCCATTCGTACGTTTCGGCTTCGAAACGAAAGAGAACGTCAGTGTACAGGTTTATTGATGATTTACTGATAATAAAGTAAGACATGACCAATAATTCATAAATTCTTATAAGATAATTATTACTTGAGTAATTATTATGAATTGCTACTGAAACAACCAGAATACAACCTTTTCTAAATTGTCATCGAACTGGAATATAATAAATTTCGATTACTATCCATAATCTCAGACATTTAAATTTTAGTTAAAAATGTAGAATAGAATGGTATTGGACCTAATACAGAGCCTTGCTGCACACCACTTAGAATTGGTTTTGGCTTTTTTCATCTGTTGATTGAAATAAAATGTTAAAGTGTAGTTCAAGTTCACTGGTAACACCAGTGGAAGATACCAAAGTGAAATTAAGCATCCCATATGATGGGTAAAAAGAGCATTAAGCATACACAAACAAGGGAATCCTTGCAGTTTGGAGCTTAACCTGTTGGCATCATTTAGTTAATGTGAATACACCTCTCTTCTCTTGCCAGACGTACTTCAACGACAACATCCTGACGCTTATTCGAACCCTGGTGACGGGGGGAGCCACGCCAGAGCTGGAGGCGCTGCTGGCTGAGGAGAACGCGCTGAGAGGCGGCTACAGCACGCCACAGACGCTGGCCAACCGCGACAGGTGTCGGGTCGCGCAGCTGGCCCTCTATGACGGGCCATTCGCAGACTTGGGGGTAAGTGGATGTTTAAGATGAGCCGACAGGTTCTGTCACGTCCTCGGGCGCTACTCGTTTCACACCACCGGCCTCTACCACACAGTAATATGAACTGAATAAGCAAACATACAACAAAAGGGGGTAGTTGTCCATGCTGAGGCAAGAAGAAAAATGTGTGCCACTAGAGGTTCAATTTGTCTTTTTATTTGTTTACTGTGTTTACATATTATCACCAGCACAATGTGTGCCTGTTTTGGGGTGAGTATTTTGGGCACTGCTACAAGGCTACATGAACAAACATGTGAAGAGAGATAGAAAGGAACCAGCTGTCATATTATTGTCATTATTCAAATAATCTGATGGGAGATACATTCCTCTGCTGCAGCCATAATGTCTGCTCAAATGACATCATACAACAACGACTTGCTATCTCTTGCTTTCAGGATGGCGGATGTTATGGGGACTTGTTTTGCAAGGCACTTAAAACCTACAACATGCTGTGTTTCGGCATCTACAGACTACGAGATGCACATATAAGTACACCCAGCACGTGCACCAAACGGTGAGCTAATCAAGACTGAGATTTTTTTTTCCCACCTTTTATTTTTTAAAAACTCTTCCTCCCCGAGCGCTCTTTAAAACAACACCAATAGTTGGTCCCCTGTGGTCAGCTATTGACCTTATGACTTGTAAAACAAATCAAAACCTGGCAAGAGAAATGTCAGGTCCCTTGGCACCTTAACAACTAAATGGCCACCAAGACCCTAAAATATTATTATCCTCTTAAAGAGGCACTCAGTAAGTCTGTTTTGTTAACCCTGCATTAAACGCCACAAACCTGTAGGGGGAGCTCTGTACAGTTAGCTGTATTGCTGTAGTGTACACTCCCTCAGAAGTTGCAAGTTCCGTATTCACTATACAGGGCTGTACAACGGTGTGTTCAATCGCCGTTTGCTACACAACAGACCAGTCTAACAGAAAAAACGATTTCTAAGCGATTTTATGACCACAAAAATGTCGCATAAACTTACTGAGTGCCTCTTTAACAAGCAGTGTCTAATTGAGAAGGCAATCCATCCCTGCAGGTACGTCATCACCAATCCACCCTATGAGTTTGAGCTGGTGCCCTCAGACCTGATCTTCTGCCTGATGCAGTTTGACCACAACGCGGGCCAGTCTCGGACCAGCCTCTCCCACTCCTCCCACTCCTCCCATTCCTCCAGCAAGAAGAGCTCGTCCGTCCACTCCATCCCCACCGCCAACCGCCAGAGCCGCAGCAAGGCTCGCGAGGCCCGCGACAAGCAGAAGTAAGGAGCACCAGCCAGACCAATGGCCCACACACTTATAGTAATGACTAAACGTGGGTGGGCTGTTGGTGGGGTTGTGTGGGTGTGGGTGTGGGTGTGTATTCGTTTCTGTGACTGTATAGGTGTGTTTATATGTTCTTGTGCTTGGCGTTGTTGTCATGGGTTTGTGTGTTTGCACCAAGTGTCATCTGCATGCATTCCCCTGAGCTCCACTATGACATCTAACATAACAACCATTGCTAAGCCCACCCAGCTGATTCCTGTCAGCTTTATATCACACACTTTGTGTAGGTGTCGCACACACCTGTGTACACACACACATACACAAACACACACACAGACAGCTGGCCCTTACAAAGAGAACATGTAGCTCAGCAACCCTGTCACAGATGGGAAAGGTTGGATATACAAGTTAAGGGACTTGCCTAATATGACACAGAGAATTGGAAAACCACAGAGGAACTAATCTTGTGTGTACAGGGATATGCTTTTGTGACTGTCACTGTAGGGCTATATTCTTCGTGTGGTGTCGATACACAGTAATATTTGTATATTGTTTATATACAAATATTCAGATGCATATGTATTGTGTATTTGTTGTATTGGTGTGCTTAGGTTATTAATGTACAGTAATATCCCATTACTGTCTGTCTCTGACAATGTCCAGTGACAAGCCGAGGTTGAAGCTCAGGTTGAAATATTTAGCACAATCATTCCCGGACATCTGCTTTGTCTATGTTAATTCATCTACATCTGTTTAGTCTTGTGTGCGTTTGCAGAAGTTTGCATGTTCATGTTTTTATTGATTACACTGCTTAATTTGAGTTCTGCTTTCTTATACCAGTAGCACTACAGTAACATTGGGAACTTTCTACAATGCTGCTAGTTTGCTGAAAAGACATTTGATCCTAACATCAGTGTACTTTTGAAGTGCTCTTTAGGACATCTGTGGACCGCCATTACAGTGTAACCTTTGAGAAATATTCTGGCTTTTAGCATGAGGGTTTCAATTGGCATGGGCAGGTTGCCTACAGTATAGAGATGGGTTTTAGTTGAGAGATGGTTAGATCTTAGGCCTCTTCTTACAATGGCAGCATACAACATTGATTTGAATTGGACTGAATCTACAGTACAGACTGTAGTCTAAGGATTTTAGTCTAATAAAGACACAAGACTAAGTGCTGATCATTTAAGATATTTTCAAAATTCTAGACAACACAGAACTTGGTGATAAAATAATGTCGCTAAATAATTTGTCTTTCTCCTAAAAGTTACGTTCAATTATCCAGAAGCAGGTTAATAATTAGCAAGTTAATTAACAGTAGGCAAGTGATGTCTTGTTTTGTTGATGTGCTTTCTGATCCTCAATCTACTATTTGCTGTAGAGTATACAGTAATAGAGTATGGTTCTGTCTTGTGTGTAGTATAATGCACTTATGACAAGTAGAAATACATTGGTCTTTTCAGTGATTGTGTTTGACACATGTCATTTGCCTTAAAACTTACGTAGCTCACTTTTTTTTCTGAAGTGCAACAAGGATGAATAGAATGGGCCCAGGTATGCAAGTTAATGATTCTGCATGACACAGCACCTTTTGTGGGGTTTTATAAGCATAACTTTGTCCTTTGTGGAGCACTGTTATGAAGGGAAAACCTTTATTATTTTCTTTAGAAAATTCAGTCATGCCTCTCTTTTAATTTTTGCTTTCACATGAAAAGCAAAATGGCTGCCACCCCTGCTGAGCCCTTGTCATGATCAGGATCACCCCAGCATTGCATGTGGATGACCATTTATCCTTTCTTTACTTCCTCTTCTCTTGCCCCTGACCTTTCTATCAGTTGACACAATAGTTTGGGCCGTCTCTGAGCAGACGGCTCTCTTTTTCGTTTCATTTCCCCTTTTATTTAAGGTCTAAGAAAAATGCATTGTGTGAGAGGTCTGTGTGTTTGTTATGCTATCCTCTGAAATGTTACAATTCCATTTCTATTCAAGTGCTCTGAATTCTTTGTCATTCACATTTATGTAAGCATATGATGATGGGAATATTTGGCTAAAAGTTTTAAAAGTCGTCTAAGTCTAGAATAGCAGAATTAGTGACCAACACAGTATTAAAATCTGAAGCTTGTCGCATCCCCTCTTGACCAAAAGGGAAAAATTGCCCTCTCGCTAGCAATCTCCAAAAAAAATATTAAAAAAAGAGGGGTAAGTCCAAGTGTGAGATTCTAAATTGGCGAGTTTGTAAGGGCCTCTCCAAATCCCCCTCCTTAAGCCCTGGGTGTGATCCATCAGCAGCAGTATCACGGCTGGGCTCCAGGGAGAGGGGGGTGGTGGCTGACACCTCCCAGCACCTCGGGCAGCGGCTCGTGTACATCAAACGCCTGCACTGTGACACACAGCCCTGCAGTCAGAGGCTGCCTGACACACCGAGGTGTGCGCCACATCTCAACTTCAAATTACATGTTCCAGTGTGAGCAAAATGACATTAGAAATGAGGCTGTGGACAGGGCTGGGTGAAAACACCTGCTCCATATGGCTCAAGTCCACCCCTCAACCCCCAATTTGGCACTGCCTCCTCTGAATAAAGCATCCCTCATACATAAAGCAGCACATGAAGCACTGATGGTGACATAGGCCGATAGTGGTTTAGACGCCAGGCTCAGATCCAGCTCTGCTATTTTAATTGTTGGTCAAAATGTAGGCACTAAGTTGTAGAGAAGTATTGGATATGTAAACAAAGGGTATTTTTGGAGACGTATGTTATAGGTCAAACATGTTTGTTTCTTTGTTGCTGATTGATGTGGAGTGATTCTAACTTTATGTCCCCTGGTTCCCCCCTTCCTCTCCTCTCCCTCCACCCCTCCCTCCCTCTGCAGAAAAGAAATGGTTTACAGATGAAGCAGAAAATGCCTACCCAAGGAACATTCAGATCAAGCCCATGAGCACTCACATGGCCAATCAAGTCAATCAGTACAAATCCACTAGCAGCCTAATCCCACCAATCAGAGAAGTTGAAGACGAATGCTGAGTTCGGGGGAGTTGGACATCCTTTTTTCGTTGAGCTGAGAGGCAAATGTGGTGGCAACGAGTGACGTTGCAATGCTTCTGTCTCCTACCACAGTTCTACTGGAAGGAGGAAAACTGGAATGGACCTCCTATGTGTATAACTTTAACGTTACTTCCATGCTTTTTTGGGAAATTATTTTATTTATAAATGTATACATAGAGATGTATATAATTGACAATCAAGTTAGGATTGTACAGCCCCCTAGCACTTCTTGAATTTACTTTGAGAGTTTTGAAAAAAATGTTCCTGCTATTCTGTTGCAATAGTTCGCCGTATGTGACCAGACTCTGTGACTTCACAGTTGTGGGGGATGATGGCCACGTTGGTAACACTCATCCGTCGCCCAAAGAATCTTCTGAGAAGCTCTTGATTGGCCAACACAGTTGTAATTATTTGGTTCCATATCCCATGTGTGCTTCTTTTGTATTTGCACTAACTATCAAGTTGTCTTATGAACGACTTGAAACATCAAAAGCATTACACAAGCCATCTATCTATATCATGGGAGAAAAAAAAACAACAAAACAAAAACAAATTAAAGTGTCAGGTTCATGTGAATTCACTAAACTGTGGGGGCTAGTGAGCTTAGCTGGAGAGGTGAGAAAGCTGAGGATTGCTAGGCCACTGTTAAGGGAGGCTCTCTGGCTGACGCCTCCCCTGACAGCAAGCGTGTCTAGCAGCCAGCTGCTGTCTCATACAGTAGCTCATGGGGCTGACGCTGTGTGTGAACCGGCACCTAGCGCTCCACAGCATGGCCGCTGCCGGGCCCGCCGTAGAACTGCGCCACTCTGGCCTGGACATGTCTGCGGGTGAACACGCCCAGGTCATATCTGTAGTCCACGCTCTCGTGCACTCTTGGCTACATGTGCAGTGAGGAGGGGCTCGTCTCCAAACATAGCTCCATCCATATTTGGCAATATGTTCTGCATTACTGCACTAATTCTGTTGATGTCTTTCCATCACTTGTGTCTGTATGGAGGCCTACTATGTGACATGCTATTTAGCTCAAGGCTCATGACGTGTTGAGGTTCACTGACTCAGGCCAGCCACGCCAGTGTGGCTGTAAGGAGCAACGTAGGAATGCGCAGTTGGCTTGGCAACATAGCCGTGTCCCACTTGTGATTGAGCCCTGCTGTTCAAAGCTGCCCTAATTAAGCAGTGTCAGTATGTCTAAGTGGACATACCCAAAGATGAGAGAGATTAATTGGATTCAAGTCAGAATGCCACATATCGCGTGAAGTGGGCATCAACGGGTCCTCCTTTGACTGTAGCCAGTGTCTGGCGCAGGGTTGGCATGGAGGCAGCGAAGAGCTTGGATGGTCTCCATGACCAACCCTCATGCCACTCCACATAAGCCCCACCTAAACTCCTGAAAATTGGGCAGGCAGAATGGGCTCAATTATAGTTGGTGAACACTACGGAGGCTGAAGAGGGACATGCCACTCGTCCTTATGCTTGCAGACAAGCCTAACATAAATCCCTAATGAGAGCTGAACCTGAGCCGTCATGAAGCCTTGATGTTGTGATGCTAGTACTGTTAAAAAGAGGATTCTCAGAAATTTGAACATTGTTTCAAGTCTTCTGGCAGATTTATACATACGTACATACTTATTTTGTATCCATATGAGCATAACCATTTTGTACTTATTTTTCTACACATCAGAGAACTTTATTTCTAAATTTAGCGTTATCGGAAATACAGTACAGCTGTACTTGTATGACATATCGATACAGTACCGCATCTTAGCCCTGGCTAGGGTACACAAATCACACAGCTTTGCAATCAACTTGAAGTCCGTATCCGTGTCACCTGGAACCAGTTCCAACCCCTCCAGTCCGACCCCTCACCTGGCCTCCTCTCCGTGCTCTCTGAAACGCCTTTGGGCCACCATGAGAGATCTCTGTGGTACAAATACACTACAAGGCGTCTTGTATGAACACACTGTAGTATACATATCTACCTGGGTAAACTGGGAGTCGCCTAACTACTGAATTGCTTTCTGTTACTAGTGTAATTCCAAGTGTGAAGCGTTGTTGCTAGTCCACAGATGGGCACGGACTCTGGGGTGGAGCAGGGGGCCAGTGTGGGAATGCTGTCGGGCTCACCTCTACAATTTCTCTTCTGGAAGGGTGGAAGTACTTTTGTCTATGCTGTTTGGCCTAAATTAGGCTTGGGGACATGAAAGGACTTGCTGAAATAATTTGTCATGTTGCATATGCATATAATGTAACTCTCTGGAACAACTGTGTTTCAAAATGGTGTGAGAGATTCACCAATGAGTCATGAACAGTGAATTAATAGCCATAAGATTGTAGACAAAAGAAAATGCGTCAGTATAGTTCCATTTTTTTGTTTTTGAGGAGAAAAAAATGTACATGGTGTCTAAATCTGTTGTGTAAATTCTGCCCATTCTAGACCATTTTTTTTGTCTGAAGCGAACAGCTTTAATGTTTGTCTGTGGGACAGCGTGGCGCTGCTGTAGCTCACCAGACCTTGTCCTAAAGTGAATATTTTAAATTGTGATTACATTGGTGGTACACTTTGTAGCAAGTAGATTTCTTTAAAGAATAATGTGAGTAATGTTTGTAAAATTGGATTTGTCAATGACATACTTGCTAGGCAGAAGAAAAAAAAATGTTAATTAAGAATTAAGGCATTAAACAAATTGACACGTTCATTATACATTGGAGGGTAAACTACAAATTTATCGTATCATATTATTGTTTCTTATAGAGCATCTTTTGGCTGTAAACACCCAACTTGCTTTGATAAGATCAGGAGCTGGAGGTAAGAAGCAGGCAGTCCGACTCACTTCAGATGGATTAACAAGTGAAAATAAAGGGAACGTAGGATAGCACCAGTTTCAGCTTATCTGGGAGAACATTCTTAATTTTAATGTTCTTGTGAACTTTTTATCTGGGTTGACATTCCATTTAGTCACTTTGTGTGACCATCACAATGTTCATTGTTTGTTTTAAAACTGTCACAAACGTTTATAATTTGTTTACAGAGAAAAGTTATGATCCTCAAAATTTAAATTAATGCCAAACAGGCAAATAATGATGATCCACCTTTTGAAACGATTTTTA
Source organism: Limnothrissa miodon (assembly GCA_017657215.1). NCBI lineage: Eukaryota > Metazoa > Chordata > Actinopteri > Clupeiformes > Clupeidae > Limnothrissa > Limnothrissa miodon. Next base: position 742,232 of record JAGFZM010000009.1, on the reverse strand, counting down.
CTCCCCTCTCAGCCAAGCTCCCAGATTGTACAAGGGGAACCATAAACCCAGAGCTCATTTCCCCCCGAGGACAGTTCCCAATGGAGGTGACATGACACTCATTTGTGTTTGATTTCAACCATCCCATCTGCTATGTCTGAAGTGCCATGACAAGTGCTCAGTGCTCAGTGTGGTCCAGCAGTTTGCAGGTGAAGCCCAGTAGTAGTGCGCCGGCATGGAGCACTGGCACAGAGAACATCCAAGCCCTCAGCGCCTCTGGGCCAGTGCTGGGCCAGACACTGCGGTTAGGCCAAAGGAGGTACCTGACAAAGACCCACAGACGCGAAAAGTGGCATTCATCTCAATTAGAAATGTTGTAGGATCACTGCTTTTAAACGGCTCTTCTTTGGGTTTCTTGCAAAACAGCTGGATCATCCCGACTGAGCTACTAAGCACTGAACAATGTTTTTTATTATTATTATTATTATTTGTTAGTCTTTGTACAGTATATTTGCCTGTCCATTTGCTGAAGGATTGCATCCACTCTCAAACAAAACATATCCAGACAGAAAAGGCATAGATTTCATATTTTTGTCATGTTGCATATCTGTCTTTTCCTCTGCTGTAAAAGATGAACACAGTAACTCGGTAAAAACTGTAAAATAAATGAATAAATAAATAAAAAAGAATATAATGTTGGGGGAGGGGAGGGTTTAAGTCTTAAGGTAAATTTGCATCTGGCTATTACATGTTGAGTAAAAGTAACTTCTTTTTCTGTTCCAAGTAAATTCAGGACATTCATTCTCTGAGCAGTTACAAACCTCTGGCACCTCCTCCTAACAGAGCAGTGGAGAAGGCGGGGCAGGGTGGGGCGGGGCAGGGAGGCTTGGGAGTTTGGAGCTAACAGAAAACTAGAGAACATGATGGTGCTGAGTTGATCTACCTGACTCTGTCAAAAAATAACCTGCTGATAAATATACTGTCTTGTACAAAAAGTTGTACATAAATTGTACATGGTTTCTTTTTGTATTTTCTCAGATTAAAATGGATGTATTTGTGTTCTAAGATGGGCTGGTCTCCTTTTTTCTGCTCTACAGGAAAGTGATCTATATCCATCCATGTAGTGGCCTTACCACTAATGATCATCTGATCAGTAAAGCAAAAAATAAAATAAAATAAATAAAATCAGCATTTTTATTGCTCCTCCAAATAGTAATATTCTTAGCATATTGAGCGTCACAGACACCATTGTCTTATATACTACCTTGTTTCCTGTTTTCATGTGATCATATTATCCTGCTTAAGGCCTTTTGAAATAAGAGAGTCTAACGTAATGTTAAAGTTGGTCTGTGAGCACAGGCGTGGTGTGCAGTGTGAGGCGTGTGTCTGGGCTGGGGAGCTGTGTGAGGGGGAGGTGGGGAGGGGCGGGCAGGCGTGGAAATGGAGCAGATGTTGGCCGCTGTGCTGATTGGGAGCCTGGTAATGGTGGCACATGGGGCAGCTGAAATTGATGGCTTGTTAGTGAGGCCTGGCCCCTTTGTGAGATGTTTTCAAAATGATTGATTTACAATAAAGTGGCTTCTGGTGTGCGCATGCAGGCAGAACGCTCTACGATCGATCCTACTGAAATTGATTGATCAGCCATTTAACTTGGCAGCATGTTTACAAAAAAAAACGATGCTAGACTCATTCTTTCAGCAAGATCAAAACATACAGATTTTTCCAAACATACTGCAAAAATGTGGATTTGTCCAAGTTTGTGAATTGCATCCTCTGTCATTTTTTCAGGACAATCTGGACCTGAAATATGATTGCAATTTTCAGTAAGATGACTGGTGTCTCAGAAAATCAGTGCAGGTGAGGGACACAGACTACTGTCACAACAGCTTCAATTTGACGGTCAGGATTTGACTCAGATCTAGTCTTTATCACTAGTGCTTTCATTATAGTATCTATCTGTAAAATCCTTCCATAAAATGTCATTATAATGTTATTATAACCATAATAATAATAATAATAATCATAATAATTCCAGGAGTCATTTTCTCAGAGACAGCCTAGTTATACTAAAAGAAGATAGCTGCACACTGAGCCTGCTGACCTTCTAGATGTGAATGGAATGGCAATGGCAAGCTATTATCTGTGTCCATGTAGCGACATCTTCTCTAAGGCGCGAATCAGTAGAGCCTCTTCTGTCATCACCTCAACAATGCCGCCCCTTCAACCCCCAGCCCTGCAAATCATCTCTCAATGGACACTTGAGTCTGTCCTTTGGATAATTGTAGATGAAAACAGCCCAGCACACGCTCACCTTGGGACGCCCTGGCCCCATCATAGGCCTTATTAATGATTTTACACAGCCACTCAGAGCTGTGCACTGGCAGGATGCCAATAATATTTACTGGGTGACAGGGTGGCATGTGGGACAGGCACAGGAGGAGGCCTGAGGGTGGGCTGATGTACACTGCTGCCCCTTAGCCCCACTGTGCCCTCCACACACACACACACACCAAACAAACCATGCTGGCGAGACGCCATGCACCAGCCAGCCAGAGCCACGGCCTCAACCCTGTCTCCTCCCATGCCAGCAACACTGAGGGCTCCATTGCTCCATGCTAATAACAGCTGACCTGATGACAGTGTGGGAAGCCACTGGAGAGACTATGGGCCTCCAATGGTACTATTGGCAAAGCAGCAGCTAGAGGGGCTTGTCATGTGTGACTAAAGAGAAGCATATTTGTGTAGTCATTATGCACCATTTGCCACATCAATAGGCTGCACAAATCAAAAACAATTTTCCATGCGGTTTGTCAGCTAGGTAAATGAAAGAGAGAACTTTCAACTACTGAGCCTCACACAATCAATGTTTGGCAATTACGGGCAGACATTTGTTATCAATTTGACATGAGCTTAAATTAATTTCAGCAAGTCTACCCGACCCCAGTCACAATAGCAGGGGTAAAAACACTCTTATTATGACAGCAAAGAAAACTCAGATTCCATCTGCTCTCACACACCAAAAAGAGTCTTTTTTCCAGATAATTATTTTAAACTTTTTAGGTCTTCTGCTCTTGTCTTGACAACATGGGACAAAGGGACACATATATCAAGTATACTGTAGTGTGTCGTCCCACCACCACTCACACACACACACACAAACTCAATCCCCCCTCCCCCAACCTCTACCACCAAGGGGTCTTCACCCAAACCATCTTGGACATGATAATAGTTACCATGACGATGCGCCACACCAGGTAGCATGGCTAAACAGAGATCCTTTACGAAAACAAGAAGGTCATTACAGCAGCTTGTCAAATCAATGGTCAGAATGTCCTGCCTGATTAAGCCATCTCCTGTCAGCACTGACACCATGTCAATAGTGTGTGTGTGCGTGTGTGTGTGTGTGTGTGTGTGTGTGTGTGTGTGTGTGTGGCAGTAGTGCTTCCATGATTGGAGTGAAATGCCCATCAGTTGGAGGAGCTGAAGGGGACTAATGATTGTCTGTGCTGCCTATTAGAAGTACATGACAACTCAATCGGGCTCTTGCAGACACACACACTCTCCTGCCAGGCAGGAATGACAGAGAGAGAGAGAGAGGGAGAGAGAGAGGGAGAGAGAGGAAAAGGTGAAAAGTGACCTTGTAGCATCATCTATGGCTGAATTGAATTGGTGAGAGCAGCTGATCTTTCCATGAGGTGATTAAGAGAATAAATATTGATCAGTAGAAGGGTTCTAGGTACTATCATTCCCCCCTTGCCCCTGGCATCCTGCCCTCTATTCTGTCTTAATCATGCTCTCAAAATAACTCAATGATCTATTCCAAACTGTCAAGGACGTTTATTTCTCTGGTGTTCTGAGGATCGCTCCCATCACCCATGCAGATGGTGAGCAATGACTTGTGTAGGCCCATACTGTACAAGAGCAGATCTGAGCTGGGCTATAGGGGCCTTCAGCTGTGGGACTGATCCAGGCTGTCAGAGCGCTCAGCCACCAGCTGCAATGCTAAGCCACAGAGCCCTGCTGGTGGTCCATGTAATGGATCCAAAACCTCTGGTATCACAGGGCTACAAGAGCCCCAGTGTGGGGCTCCTCCACTGGGAGGCCCAGTCGAGCAGCACTCAGAGGCCCATTCATCGCACTCAGTGCTCCCCAGTGAAACACTGGGCCCTCCTAGTGAGGATAGGAGGTCAAGCTAACATAGAGAAGTGTATCTCTATTCTTTTCTTCTCCTAACTTGAAAACTTGAATTCTGGCAGTTTCATGTGAAACTATACTGTCCTCATTATATGTGGATGAATGTAGGAATGCCTTTAGGGGAAGAAACGAGAGGCGTCTGTCTTCACCAGCTGCAATCACCTCTCGCGCACTAGTACTCTAGCTGTAGGGATTTTCTATTCTCACTCCTCCAATCAATATGTTTTGAACGTGGTTTTTGTCAGGATTATCAGCCTACGGAATCTGTAGCCTAATACCCAAATGTTACGGTTCATGGATAAAGTTTATCCACTCTAAACACCAAAACATGAGGAGGTTGTGAGAAGAGACTGTGCTGCGAGCAGAGTATCGACAGTCCACCCCCCCCCCCCCCCCCCCCCCCCCCACCCCCCCGCATTTCTCTCTGTGTGTATATGTGTGTCAAGCTAAACAAACAGCAAACTTGCTTCTGGTCACGCTGTCAAATTACAATGGCATCAACCAACAATCTATAAACCTAGAGGACACTAGTCTTTTGAAATTAGAAAAAGGAATAGCGGTGTTTGATAGATATCTATTGTAATTTCCTTCTCACATTTATATTGATTGACAATAAAAATATTCTTGCTTTAGCGCTCCGTCTCTCTTACAAAATCGTGACTAATTTAAAAGCGCAGAAAATTGCCTGTCCTCAGAAAAAAAAACCTTTTGTTGTCAGTGGTCAATCATCGTAGAACACCACGCGTAGTAGCCTCCCTGTCCTCATTCAAGGCAAAAGCCAGAGATTCTCCTGGGCATAATATAATTTTGTCTCAGAGCAAGCTTTATTGAAACAGAAAAGGCAATTTGTAGAGGAGCGGTGTGAGACGTGTGCGTTTGCTTGATGTCCTGCTCTCCCTCATTAATAAGACCCACGCTGACAAAACACAATTGGGCTCACTAATGTGCCAAAGAGCCCATCTCTAATGTCTCACTCCAAACACAGCCTCCTCTTTCATTTCCCTCACTCATGCTCAAACACACACACACACACACACACACTACAGCAGGACAGATGAAGAGCTAATGCACAATCAGACAGGCTCATCAGGAGACAGGAAAAGACAAAATAACAGACAGACAGACAGACAGAAAGAGGGTGAGAGCGAGAGAGAGAGATGGAGGTTAAAAAGGTCTATCATGGCCATCTGAATTATGGCTATAAATGCAAGTGCAGAGAAAGCTGTACAAAAGCTTTCATCTTCACCCTCTTTCGGATTCAAGGACTTCATTCCGGGGTAAAGCATCCTCCCTTGGGGATCATTTAGGACAGTCTCAACGATCTGTGGGTGTCAGAGCGACAGATCCTTTCCTCCAATTCCACACACACACACACACACACACACACACACACACACAAACACCTTTTCTACGCCATTAGCTGCTGCTGAGTGTCAGCTTCTAGACTCTTGTATATGTCAGTGTCATTTGGGCAAGGCCAGGCCCTCCCCATGTGGAGCAGTTCCCTGAGCACAGGCGGGCCCATTTGCTCGCAGGGGGTCATGGTAAATACCACAACCCCCGCATCCAGCCACATGGCTTCCCTTCCCAGGGTCAGTGCCCGTGCACATTTCCCCACATATGGAGCATCTTAGTTTAAGAGCCCAGCTATCCATGGGACAAACACGTAGCCTCCACGCCATGATGTAGAAATACAGAACACTGGGGAGCTTGATGGTAAACAAGTGTGTTTCCCAGCTATGGGGTCTCCAGAGAGGCTAGGCTGCGTGTAACAGAGGGGGCATGGTTTGGCAGATTGCACATCCACGGGGCACATTTGTTAGGTTTAGTGGCTATGCCAAAGTCAGTGTACAAATGTGAGTAAATGCCAATCTTTCCACCATTGTCTTCTTCTGGTCCAGTGTCTTCCTGCTTTGAAGTCAAGCATGTTAAATTGGGGCTCTAGGCCCCCGCTATGCACACTGCAGATCTGAGGGACGGGATGGGTGAGTGAACATCCGCATCAAGCCACATGAACTCGAGCTCCGAGCGCACAATAGCACAAACTCGAAGAGCCGCAGACAAAAGAGCACAATTAGCCATCATCTGACATCATCAGATGAAACAGACAAAAGCTTTTTTGTTAGCTTATGTTTCTATAGCAGTTGTGGCTGCTTTAGCTGCCTAAGCCAGAGAACACACCTGCTTCTCTAGATCCCTATCCAAGGTAAACCCCCTATTAACATCCACCTCCACCTCCACCTCAGGGCCAGCTGTTGGCATTTTCACATCCCTGTCACCTGCCATCCCACACACGAACCTGGTAAAGTCAAAGCTGAAGACACCAACTAGTACACACCTTACATGCTTGTGTCTAGTGCAGCAGATACGGAGGCTGTATATTGGGGTGTAATTGCTTGAGCTGTGGTACAGGAGCTCCATGGCCAGTCTGTGAGAATAACACACAGTGCTTTATGGCTATAATAACACCTTCCAAATCTTGTGTTTTTTGAAGGAGACAAATAAGCCCTGTCCGTGCTCCCTCGGCTGGGGCCCACATGAGCTGTGCTCTTCACCTCCAGTCGTAAACTCTGATTTACGGGCCACTACCATCATTTAGCATTATTCATTTCTCTGACAGTGGCACATTGGAGCTTAATAGAAATGCCAGCCAGCTCGCTGATTTACTTAGTAAAATTTTCATCCCAAGGTTGGCCAGCCCATGATTGGAAGCGGGGAAGAGCAGGAGGAATTCATGCATTATGTAGCAGAAAGTGACGTGACCTTGAGACATGGGGCCCGGGCTCAGCGCTATATTACAGCTGCCACGTGGGCCTCACCTGCAGCAGATACACGCCACGTCTTTAACAGTGTTTTACACAACATTACTGATGCTTTGCATTGGATGAGCTGCTTTTATCTGCTCGTCCATTTCCCAGACACTGTAATGACATTGGAAGTAGGAACATTTATGACAGCCCCCGGTCCCGTCAGATTGCGCTGGCACACACTATTAATAACCATAAAGTACAGGAGGAAAAATAAGCAGCCATTACTAGTGGGACGAGGGGCAGCAGAGCATGAGCAGACCGGGCGCACGGATCTATTTCAGCCACATTATCACGGAGCTCCTACAGATAGCACTCCTGGAAATACAGCCCCGCGCTCTCATTACCAACTACACGAGGAGTTCAATTCGAGTGAGAAACGATGTGGTATAAATAAGTCGTTTTAACTTAACACATACTGAGAGTATTGTTGAAGCCATTTGGTTCCGATGCACTGGCGTTAAAGCATGACCATAAATAGTGAAAATGGTGCATGGCCACATGGCTGATTATGCAAGCCCGCGCATACGGCCTGTGCAGCCCGAGAGCTCCTGCCGCGTTGTTTGCATGAGTGTGGTAATCATCATGTATATTTACAGCGCGGACAGTGCGTGCTAAGCCCGGACTGAGCCACAGGAATGCATGAGAAACACTCGTTTCCCACACTGGAGGACGGGAGTGGAGAAATCAATAGTTTCAGTGTTAGCAGAGCTTTGGCAACCTTTAAGATTCAGCCCCTAATTGATTAACCTAATAATGCCTATATTTCCAAACGACACTCTTAGCTGCTCTCTTCTCTAAGCGTGCCATGACATTTGAAGATACATTGAAACTAATCAGAAGTGCAGAGGGTAGAAAGCCAAAGCCATCAGCATAAACGACCACAGATTTGTCTCTCCCCCCACCATTCCCTGAAAAATATATGTGGGCTGAAAAGGGCCCTTTTGTGTTACAATATAAAGAGGGACATAATTACAGAGAAATGATGGTTGTACCTGCTGTTGAAGGAAATGATCTGGGAACACTATTCTGTTTTTAAGGCCCATTCCATTCTGATATAATTGGTAGTGGAATTATTTATGACATTAATTGCCACATTATCGACTGCCTGTCAAGTGCGATGGCAGTCTGTCCATCTTTCTTAGGCGGGAAAGCTAGCTCAGCCTAAAGCAGACTGACAGGCTAATTACAACATCTTCCCCTTCAGTGACAAATGTTACTCATCTGAAACCATGGCGGAAATAAGACGCTCCCTCCTCCCCCAGCTCACTCTACTACCACACACACACACACACACACACACATGTCTACACTGAATACACACTCGAGCTATGTCCTTAGGTGTTGACCTAGGTCGGCTCTCCGCCGCGGACACTGGCCCTCTCCTCCTCTCTTGGCTGGATGGGCCAATCAGCTTGCTGCTGTCAGTCACTGATTTCTGCTGACGCTTGTCACTCATCCTGCTGCTGAGGGCTGATGGCTGAGGACAAGCGCTGACTGAGAGCCAGATCCCCAGTGACACACACACACACACACACTCTTTCTCTCTCTATCACGGCGGCCTGCAGATTTGGGCCCCTGTGGGGGGTGGAGGGTCTGGGGCCTGGCTGCACATAGTCCTCTCACACCACACATCAGCCTAGATCAAAGATCGCTCCCTTCACACATCAGAGTGGCCCTGTCTCCCCCTCTGGCTCATCCAGTTCTCTCTCTCTCTCTCTCGTGGGGGGCCTGGTCAGCTACACATTATTACACCTTTCACTGATGACAGCTAAAATACATGACGTGCTAGGCTTGAAAAAGAATCTCATCAAACATATCTGTGTGTGTTTGTAAAAGTTCAGTTTCTGCCATTAGCGTCTTCATTGCAGCATTTTTATCTGCACCTGATACATTTTAATATATTTTTTACATTTTTCCTTTTTACATTTTTAAAACGTATTCCCTAAATGTTTAATTCTTTTCTTAACCTGTTCACCCGACTACAGTAAGTGTGCAGGCAAAGCAGTGCAGTACACATTTCCAGGGGCTGATGGCATGTAAATATATATTCACGTGAAGCACAGAAATGTCATCCATAGCACAGGCTAATGGTCACAGTGGAAAACTCTAATAAAAATGTAATTGCTCTCGATTACGCTCATCCAGACTGCTGTGCCAGACACTGCAGCTCCCCTCCACTGTGTG
>JAGFZM010000009.1:708568-732665 GCA_017657215.1 Limnothrissa miodon | reverse complement strand
GGGGGGGGGGGGTTGGGGAGGGCTGCAGAGGGGAGACTTGTTGTGGCTCCCTCCCTCTTCCTGCCTCCTCCAGCTGTCAGTCCTGGTTTCCTGTGAGCATATCACAACACGGACAAACAAACCTTGTCATTTGGAAACGCTGCCACTAGTGACCACACTAAGGAACACTGTGCCAGTAGGAATTGCGGGCACATCGTCTCATAGGGGGAGAGGACAGACATAGCCATAATGCCAAAGACGGTCCCAAAGAGAAAGACACAGATGCATATGCATTCATGCACGCATACACACACACACACACACACGTCACACACTGCCACAAACATAGACATACAGAATAACAGAAGTCCCGAAAGATATATAGCCACACATATAATGTAGTGCAAGCCTTCACACACAAACACACATACTGTACCAGAAAAAAAGGGTGTTCAACAGATAAGTCTGCATGAGGGTTGAACACACACACACACACACACACACACACACACACACACACAAACATGGCCAAATATTGAGCCGGGCTATCCCTGACCATCATGCCAACCCTGCAAGATTGATGAGCTCAGCTTTGCACCCACATGCTTTGCTTCAAGTCCAGTGGCATCTAGGAAATGCGTTTGGGCACACTTGACTGGCACACACACACACACACAAGCAGAAGAGAGCACTTAATTAGACCAAGTCATTAGACAGCACGGGGCCCAGCTGAGAGAGTGTCACTATGACGAGCCATGAGCCTTGAGCAGGGCAGGGGAGACAAGAAGAAAAGAGAAGACAGGAGAGTCAAGGGAACAAGGGAAAAGAGAGAAGAGGAGGGGAGAGAGGAGAGGAAAAGAGAGAAGAGGAGGGGAGAGAGGAGAGGAAAAAAGAGAAGAGGGGATCCTGCTGGCTTCTGAAGGACAACTAAAGGAATACACTCTTCCTCCATGTCCATGCCCTGTCTACTGGCATCTGAAGTCAGGTGTGATAGTGACTGAGTCAAAGTAAGCCTCAATGTTCATGAAAATAAACATTAGTCTTGTTTCCAAATAACTATACTTTATTTGTTTATGATGTTTATGAAAATGCCCTAAACGTCTGTTGCAAAACTGAAATTAAACTATGACTGAATAAACATGGAAACTAATCAAATGTATTTATGGATTTATTTTTCACAGCATAGATACAAGAAAATCACATAAAGAGATTACATAAAATGATAATGAGCTAAGCAAAGAAGAAACATACATGTATATGGCATCAGGAATGAGACTACTCACAATACAACCATAGTGTATAAATGTGCTCAACAGTGGCTTGTCCATTACTGGTTGGATGATAATGTATAATGAGTGCATTACATATTCAAATGTTAATCTGTTTACAATGTAGGCACAGAGGTAGACAGACATCATGATAAATCTTTCCTGTTTAACCATTTAAAAGCTATTTTCTTTGGTTCATTTCGAAGGCTTGTTAAGGCAATCAATTTAACAAAATGGCGTGTAAATTAACAAAATGTTATAAAACAATGATGGAAAGACATACTGATAGGAATCAGCACATTCTTATAGGAAGTTCACGAAAAGTTTTGGAAGTTCATTGGTTGACGAATCAGAATGATACTATGGACAAAAAAAACATCAAATGTTAAAAGTCATTCACTACCCTGGTCTACTCAATCCTCCCCCATCCTGCTCTTCCTCATCCTTGTCTTCCTCCACCTCCATGGGTTGGTGCTGCTGCTCTGCCTCACCTTCCTGCTCCACGCTGTAGAAGTCCTCCTCATTAAGTCTCTCCTCCAGGCTCTGTGCAGGGTCGCTCTTCCCCCGCACCAGCGCTTCCTCTCGGCCCGCCGCAGCCTCTCACCTCCGCAGACGCATCCCAGCAGCCTGGCCACCAGCGCGCCCAGCCCAGCCATGCACACACACACACACACACACACACACACACACACACACACACTCACAAGATCAACCACAAACTGCCTCTTATGGTTCACATATTACCCCCCACCCAACACACATCCACACACATATATACTGTACACACACACACACACGCACACACATCTGCATACACACACACACACACACACATCATGAACAAAAAACAAGCAGTGATCTACAAATTTACAATAGAAAAGAAAACAAAAGAAAGGAATCTTTTACATCCTAAAACAAGTCTACTTTTACATCCTAAAAATAAGTGTATGGTAAAGTAAAAAGATAAAAATAACTGCTATATTGTACACACATCTTTTTAACCACGGTTTCATAATCAGGAAATTACAGTAGTAGCCATATAAAATCATCTATCCCTACATAAAAAACAACAACATTATCCAGTGCTATAGCTAACAACTCCAAAGCCTTCCAAGGAGCTGAAACAATGACTTAAGTGCATAGTCTCACAAAGCAGTTACACACTAGAAGAAACATTTAGCAAAGACATAAACCCAGCACAATCCAGCTCGTCGCTATCAAAAGCCCCCATTGATTATGCATACAGGAACTGGAATGTATCAAGCAAAACGACTCCCCACATCACCACAGCTCCCTATGTATGTGTGTGAGTGTGTGTGTGGGGGGAGGTGTGTGTGTGTGTGTGTGTTTGAGAGAGAGAGAGAGAGAGAGAGAGAGAGAGAGTGTGTGTAAGCACTGAGTGGTTTAACTTTAGCTTTGACTTTGAGAGCGGTCTCTGCCTCTCGTCCTGGCCGTCTGGCGCATGCCCAATGAAGCCTCAGGTGTGACCCCTGGCCTTTAGCGAGTAGCGCTTGGGCCAGGCAATCCATCATGGCGCTCATCCTGTCAGCGCAGGCACTTGGCCGGAGCTGTCTGTCAGTCCAGCGAGAGGAAGGGTGGGTTGGGGTGGGGGTGTGGGGGGGGGGGGGGGGGGGGGGGGGGGGGGGGGCGCTACTGGGGACTCTGCTTAAAGGCAATCATGTCAATCTGGCGGGGACTGCTCAGACGAAGATGTGGCGATGGAGCTGACAGGGACGGCAAAGTCAGCAGAAAGCACTGTGTGGGTCTCCAGTGCGACTGGCAATATGTATATTTATAAAGAGACTTGAGGAATGGATGTGTATTTAAAAAAGGTGTCAGAGCTGGCCTGGCTGTCAGAGCTGGTCATTGCGGATGAAGCGATTGCCTTCTGAATGCTTCCCATAGTAGACATATCGGCACTTGGCAAACACTCCTGCAAATAATCAAAAACAATTACATGAATATTTCAACCTCGGACACTAGGAAGCCTCATTCTGTGCTGTAATTATGACAACAATCCTGTGAAATGAAATAGTGGTTCTGCATGATACTGCAGATGCAGTATTGTAAAAGTATATCAGGCTATTATATCACAATTTGTGGTTTGCTACACAACATGGGGATCAATATTTTTTTTTTTTTTACAACAGACCAATTTTAAAATCATGTTTGTTAAAATATATAACAAATAGGACAAGCAGTGTTGTGCCTAATGCTCATTATACAGACAATAATATGATCTGATTCCTGATGTCTAGCATGGAGACACAGCTGAGGAGATGGCAGTGCTCAAAATAAAGACTAGCACCACCTTTCAGTTTGCCTTGTTTAACACTGCTTCACTACCCTATTGTGAATATTTATATAAATATTTTTCCACGAAACAAAACGCTGCCTCCCAAATGTCAGCCCATCATTCAAATGTGGCATAAAAGGTACGTCAGAGGAGACAGAGCATCCTTCTAAGTTGAAGAACACCACAGAGACAACATTTGGCCCCAGGGCAATGTCTAGACAGTAACAAGCACAGAGCCTGCCTTGCACAGACACAAAAAGAGAGTGAGAGAGAGAGAGAGAGAGAGAGATAGAAAGAGAAAGAGAGAAACAAACAAAAAAAAATCCACGAGGAGGCAATTATTATAGCGATCAATGGTCAGAGGGACAGAGGGGAGCACTGTGGTCAGTACACACAACAGACAAACAAACATACAGTATACACAACACACACTCAGGGAGAGAGAGAGATAAAGAGAGAGAGGGGGGGGGGGGGAGATGTGTGGTGTGGTACGGTGTGGTTGACACGAGCTGTCCAGTGGTCTGCTGTATTTGATGAGATAACCATCAGCACCATCCTGTGTCACCCACCCTGCAGGGGAACGGGCTAGGTTGTGGGGCGATGACGTGGGGTGGGGTTGGCTGGGCTTGGCTGGATGGATGGATTTATGGGTGGTGATGTTGTGACAGGCTCTCGAAGGGCAGAAAGGAGGACTGTTCACAGCACAGCAGCCCCCCCACAGGGCAGAGACTGACCAACTCAGGATACACTGTTTGTAGTCGGCTATTTATAATGTGATGAATGTCTGAGATAGGTGTGCTTGTGTGTGTGTCTGTGTGTGTGTGAGAGAGAGAAGGAGATAGAGAGAGACAGAGAGAGAGAGAGAGAAAGACAGAGAGAGAGAGAGAGAGAGAGAGAGAGAGAGAAAGACAGGGGCTAAGTATACTTGTTGGCTTTAATTATGTTTTTTCCACACTAATGACTCAGATCCCATTGTCATTAAATGGGCATTTCACTGTGTTAATGTGTGTCTGATAACAGCAGACACATACACACACACAATCAGGCACAGGTACTGTGTGTCTGTCCTGGTGCCATCACACCAATCCTGAACAGAAGAATTTTTACCATAAAGAAGGAAATAAGTGAGACATGGCACTTCCTTTTACACCAAAAAAATAATAGTAAATCACTCTGTGTGGTGCCTGCTTTGACTTCTTTGATCCCACCAGTAACCTGAGGGAGCAGTAAACTGGGATTTTTGTTTTGAAAACCCATGACCTTTTTGAAGATGGATTACAGCATATAATACAGAATAATTCCCAAGACAGCATCCAACTGTCTCCGGGGTTTTTTATCCCCCATAACCCCACCACCTCTCCCAGCACATAGACCTCCTGAACCCTCCTCGGCCCACTGGGAGAAACCTGCTCTCACTCAGGCAGACTCCTGAAGGGAAGTCTATTCCCAGGCACTCCACCGTCACAGAGGAAGAGGAGGAGGAGGAGGAGGAAAAGGAGGAGGAAGAGGAGGGGCCTGTTTGTTTGGCCTGGAGCGACTGCCAGACAATGTGACCTCTGAGATTCATTAAGAGCCAATCAATTTCTCCGCCTTAAATGCCTCTAATCCATTCCAAAGCAGCCCCTGGTCTGCAGGGCGGCTAAAGCTCTGTGCAGTCCTACTGATGGCGTCTGCTGAACTGGAGTGGAAGGGCAGAGTGCTGGAGGTAAGGTGGTGTGCTCCCAGCCAGCCTAATGTGCCTCACCACCTGAGAGCTGGTGCACAACCAGGGCTCTGTGTGGAGACACTTCCACACTCCCAGGGAGTCCAGCAGAGGCGCTGAGAACTGACTGATATGTAGATGAAGAAAAAAAGAAAAAGAAAGAGAGAGAGAGAGGGGCATAGAGAGGGAGGGAGAGAAGAGTGTGAGTGTGCGAGGGAGGGGGAGAGAAAGAGATAGAAAGTGGGAAAGGGGAGACAGACAGAGTGTGTCGCTTGATGGATGCCACTGCGCGCGCGGCTAGGTGTCAGCGCTTAGTCAATGAGGCAAGGACAAGTGGCATTAATGCTGTCAGTGATCCCCATGACAGGAAAACAGATCCCGGCTCCCCTCCGCCGACTTGTGTTTCCCCTGGCTTCCTTTAAACAGACATCAAGTGCATTAATGACAAAAAGGGCAGGCATCAGGAAACAAAGCGCCAGCCACGCTGAGTGATGCGGCGGGAGGGGGCCGTGTGGCGAGGGCTGGCAGAGTGGCGCTGCGAGCGAGCAGGAGAGTGAGTGAGTGAGTGAGGGAGGGAGGTATGGAGGGATGGTGGGAGCGCACGGCTCAGCCTAATCTGAGGTGACACCGTCAAGGCCGGAGAGAAAGGCCCGGCCGTCGCACGCGCTGACAGCAAGCAGAGATGAGGACACAGATACTGGTGCCATATTAGTGCCACGCATATTCCAACACCAGCCCGCCTCTTCTAACCAAACCTGACACTCTCGTTCTGTGTCTCTCTCCATTTCTCTCTCTCTCTCTCTCTCTCCTATCAGTTCAAAGTTAGCCTACCCTTGCTGTAACCCATAGTCAGGCAAATCTCTCTCTCTCTCTCTCTCTGTCCCCCAAACGACATGTCATTCCCTGCTGCACTCCTCCCCTGTGCTGTGCTGTATGTTCCTGGTGGGCCTGTTGTGTCAGTACGTGCTGGCGAGCCTGAGGACTGCCCCAGTCAATCTAAATTTGGACTTCAGTGGCAGAGCACCGCTCATCCCCCTGATCTCCCCCCGCTACTTGAGGTGATCCAAACACTCAAGTGTGAGGAGCTGTCACATCAGATCATGTCTGCTCCTAGCCGTGTGTGTGCATGTGTGTTTGTGTGTCTGTGTGTGTGTAGGCACACTCACAAGCACCACTGTCACCAACCCCAATGCCCATCCCAACCCCCACGAACACGCTGTGCCAGGCGAGCATTGGCTCTGGAGCACCCTGGCAATGCAGTAAGAAAGACATGGGTGGAAGCAGGAAAGAGAGAGAGAGAGAGAAGGAGAGAGGTAGAGAGAGAGAAGACAGGGGAAGAAAGACAGACAAGGAAAGAGAGGCGAGAGATGAATGAGATCCAGCTGCTGTCTTTCAGCAAGAGGGCTTTTGCTGGAGCCTTAAGCCTGAGACGAATCGTCTTGAAATTTCCCGTCCTGATGCTTATCACTGATGTTGAGCATGAGTGCTAAACCCTAGTGGCAACAGCTGCAGCGGCTCACCTGATTCCACATGTCCACCTAGACCTGCACCTCCACCTCCATCCAAATTTTCCATCCGCTTTACTATCGGCACAAACACGGTGGCCACCAAACAAGCAAACCATTCGCCACAAACACGTCCACCTCTCCCCCCCACACACAAGCCTGTCCAAGGCCGCCAAGTCCAGCCAGCCATCTGCCTGACGCTCGCTGGAGGACACGTTACCACATCCAGGATGCATGGCGCCAAAGCGGAGAGGGTTTTTTTCCCGACTTGAGCACAGTAATAAGTAAAAGCTGCTTGTGTGTGTGAGGAATAAGGTGCTGGGTGATGATTATATTGTGTGGTGTATATAGCTGTGGTGCCGAGGCTGAAGGCTGAGACTGAGCAGACAGACACACAGACAGACCGACAGACAGATCCAGGCCGACTGCAGACTTGCATGCTCCAGCTTTTTTGTGCCGCCGCGGGGGAAAAAGGCAGCCCAGCTCATTCACCGATGTCTGCTCTCTCTCACACACTCACTCACTCACTCACTCAGTCAAGCTCACTCCCTGTCTCACTCCCGCATTCTCCCTGCCTCTATCTCTACCCGGACTGCACTTTCTGTGCAGCCATCTGGGACCAAGTCCTGGTCCGACAGCGAGCCGAGTGAACGGGAAACAAAAGCACCACCGCCAGAGGCAGGGGGGAGGCATGCTCAGTGTAAACTGGCAGCCAGACGGCAGCCTGGGCCAGCGCGCTGCAGCTCCCACCCTAACTGCTCTCCTGCGGCCGCGCCGCACAGCTGGACACCAAAGTTATTACGTGCAAGAAAGGAACAGAGCCCAGAGGAAAAAAGAGTGAGAGAAAAGGTGGTGGTGGTGGTCGGGTGTGTATGTGTGTATGTGTGTATGTGTTGGGAGGAAATGGAGCTGCGTCGGCAGCATCACATTTTCTTCCATAATCCATTCCAGGCTGCAGGGCCATGCAGGAGAGGCAGGAGAGGCCCGTGGGAGTGCGAAGGGGCCTGATGAGCTGATAGTTCCAAACAGGCCGCGCTGTGTCAGGAAGTTGGCGCTGCCTTCGGTCCTCTCCTCTCCTCTCCTCACCTCGCTGTGCGGCTCCCAGGCCCTCCGCCGTCCAGCAGCCATTACGGTGACAAGCTCGCAGCTATCTGGCAGCTAATGTTTCCATCAGGCCCACTCTGGCAAGGGGGAACACTTTGTGCTTTTGTTCCTTGCATGTCATAGCTCACTTGGGGGGGTGCTCCCCTGAAACAGCAGTGCAGACAGACCTGCACATCCTTAAAAGACAGATGTGAGGTTTTCACAGTGGGCAGCTACAGCTGAGTGCAAGAGCCCTGGACAGGCTTCCCATGGTCAGCTTACAAGAATTGATATGAGCCATCAGTCACCTTTATTCCTGGGGATTACGCCGAATAGCCCACGCAGATGGAATAAAGGATTTATCCCTGCTGTTGTCCAAAGGATTTCAAAGTGCACAATGATGACCACATTCCTGAAAGTCCAAAATATATGTGCCACATTAAACTCAGCATTCCAGCCATCGGAGAGCCTTTTAAATCATTAGATTGCTCTCTGACATGCCCAGATTCTTGTTATCCAAAAAAAGATATGCCCCATAATTAATAAACAGAGAGAAGGACATGCAGAAGACTCAGGTAACGGATTGAAAAATCCCTGCTGCCGCGGGTAGTGAGGCCTTCTGTTTAACGAGGGGCTCGGGGAGAAAACAAATTCATCAACAGGCGCCTGAAGTGGGTTTAATGATTGCTTTCTGCATACAATCAGCTCCTCTCTTTTCAAGGGCCATCAATATGTCAAGGGAAGACATATCCGAAGGATGTAGCTCTTAACATCAAGGTTATCTATTCTCTGCAAGGCTCTGCTTCTCAGCGCCGGCCGCTGTTCTGCTCCGCCCACGCCCCCACGTCTCCATCAGCCACGGCAATCAATCAAGGTAATAATGTTGTGGGGAAAAAAATCAATTAACAGCGCAATTAAACTTTCCTTATTATCTCAAAGGGCTGAAATAATACCTAACAGGGGGAAAAGCTAGCGCTGGGTTTGCATGCGCAGGCATCTAGTGGCCACTGTGCTTGTGTTGTGTGTGTGTGTGTGTGTGTGCGCGACTGCGCGTGTGTCTGTGTGTGTGTGTGTGTGAGAGAGTTATGAGCATGGACAGAGGCAGCCATGAGCCCATGCTATTATTTCCAGACATCGTTTATCTTTCCCCACGTCCTGTTATCAGACTACTGCAACATCATGGCCGTGGCGGCGGCGGCCACCTCCCTGCCTATGCAGATTTAGGATAGCACTGTGGGGCCCATCTCAACACAATGGCCTGGCCACACACCCACCGCAGCCATACAGCACACAGGCGTATGGGGGGACATTTCAACCACAGCTGATGGCCTTGGGGTCCAACACACATATGCGCAAACACACACACACACACACACAAACACACATACACACACAAAACACATGCGCACACACTCTTGCACACAGAATAGGTACAAAAGTAGAAACGGGAACCTGTTTACATATCATACACCTTGCAGGACACAAAGAATTCGGTTACTATACGGGTTAATACATAACACATCCATAAGTGTCATAAACTGCACCCAAAGCATTCATGGCTATTCATACCCAACCTTTCATAAATGTGGAAACCAGAATGGCCATAACTTCATAATAATAAAAGTGTGATGATCTCAAAGCAACATTGCTATTTTAGCAATTAATGTCACATCTGAGTGAATGGGCAAGTCTGTGTAAATTAGATAGAACCAGAGCAGGCAAATAATATTTTATTTACTTTATGCAATTATTTGGTACTATTTTTAGATGTGTTGAATAAAAGCGATGTTCACTATACCCTGGCCTTGTCATATATATAATTTTTGATCATAATGGATGTGTCTTTTTAGAATTAATTTATGAAAACGGAAGACAAAAAGTTTAATTGATACTTTTGAATGTTTTATACATTATATTTTAAACATTACCATTAGTGTAGGTTAAGAAGCAAAAGATGGGAATTACACGCAAATGTTATTTTATAAAACAAAAACATCTTAACATTTAAGATTATTTGCTAGCCCATGTTATGTCTTGATGACACAGGACTTGGTGATGTACTCAGATGTGACATGATCAGGTAGCCAATTTGGAACTAAAACGGCATTTTGACAAGTTATCATCATTCTTGTTTCCACATTTATGAAAGGTTTGGTATAAATGTCAAATCGTGATAAATCGTGTTATGAAATGGTCATACTTTGTATGTAATTTATGACAGCTGTTATGAATGTGTTGAACTAACCCATATAGTAAAGTGTTACCAAGATTTTTTTTTGCCCATGAAAAGGCACGCTGGGGTTACTGTAAAGAACAATCACGTTTCCTTGGGTGTAATTTGATAACATGTGACTAAAGTAAGTTTCATCCTGAAGAGGACCCTCTGCTTAGCACAGCCAACAGGAGAGTGAGCCCCAACAGTCGGACATGAATCCAGAGGATATCAGTCACCCTGGGGAATTAATATTCAAACGTCAGCTCCCTTTTTCTTCTCCTTCTTATTTCCTCAGAGAACATTTGGAGGCCATTAAATCAGGAGCCTGGCTAGTGTCAGCCAGTAAATCATGCACGGCAAGGGCCTGAGACTGATGCCTGGGCTGGGACTCAAATGGACCCATGTGCTCTTGGATGGAGCAGGTTTTTGGCCTAGAGCAAGGGCTGACACTGCTGAGAAGTGCTGACACACACACACTAAACACACACACACACAAGCACGCAAACACACACACACACACACACAAACACACACACACACTGAGCACTGCACAACCTTAGGCATGTTCTGGAGAAGATAACAGTATTCCTTTACATACTTGTTGTTTTGCTTTCCCAGGCTTTGTGGGTGTTGATGGGAAAAGGAAAAGAGGATTTGATACAGAGATGGCTTGTGAATCCTGTTCAGGGATTTGGCTGTGCCTGGGTCAGTAGGTGGTGTGAGCGAAAACCTGAAAAAATTACCCACCAAAAGATTTTTGTCTGACACCCAAATTGCATCCCACAAGGTATGTGTGTGTGTGTGTGTGTGTGTGTGTCTGTGTTAAAAAAAAGGATCAAACACAGAGAGGGTGAAGAAATGAATAGAGCTGTCTAGTCTCATTCTTCTTGTGTATGGAAGCTGGGAGAAGATGTCAGGCATCCCTCAGTGGGACTCTGAAGGGAAGACCAATGCATAACTTATGGAGTTAAGCTGACATTTGTTCTCTTCCAATAAAAAATATTTAGTCCATTAAACATAAATTCCTGTCATTATGATGCATGCACTGGGTGCGCGCCTTCCCATTCCCCACTGATGTTTATTGCAGGCAAACAACTGCAGCGCCTGCATGTTTTCAACTTTAGTGTATTGATTAAACTTTTAAATGGTTGCCATATAACCCAGGGACATCAGGAAGATTAATTTGCGTCAATGTTCATCTGTAATTCATTAGCCATTTATACTCCACATCCGCACGGACTATCAGGAAAATGTGGCCCATTTTTCACTCGGGCACAGGCTGGGGAGTCGGCTCTGGAAATTGCAGCGCATACAAATAAGAAGGGCAGATTCAACAGCAGGGAGAGAGTGTGAGCCGGGCCAGGCCAATGAGAAGCAGCAGAGTTAATACTGACAATACAATTAATGCTTCCCCCAGTCTGGCAGTGGCAATCCCAGCTGCTGGGAGCACTAGTGGCCTATTGCTATTATCGTTATGAGCACTGCACTGGGGAAGAGGAATTCAACCTGCAAATGACCATTACACAAATTAAGTGGCCAGAGTCCTAAGTAGTCAGTCGGTCTTGTTTTTCAAAAGTAGTCAGTGACTAAGTAGGAATCATTCAAGGAAATATAAAAAACACAAAAAAGAAAAGAACAAATTTAGGATAAAAAAAAGAAACTGACAAATGTTATGTCTATTTAAAGAATTTGAAGAAAAATATAATCTCAATCACAATATTCTCTCACTCAAAATTGAAGTAATTCCAAAAAAGAAATAGTCATTTTCCTTTGGCGATAATCAGTTATGTTGATGGTAATTTTGTATGACAATAAATCGTTGTCCACTGTTGAATAAATCATAGCTAACCTTAAGGAAAACACTTAGCTCTTAGCCTAGTACCTGAAACACCCTGATTATCTTTTCACAATGTTATTGATGTACATTTGCATATATATTTTCATGTACTATGATGTTTCAAAGCTAACATAAATTATCCAAACACAAAAGACAAAAGACATTTCACTGTTTAAGATATTTAACCTTTTAGGGACTGTGAAAGTGGCACAATGTTTGCCCAGATACACCCATCTTTTTTTGAGTGCCTTTTGTATGTCGTCACATTTGTATTTTCTGGATGTAATAAAGATGTCAGGTCAGATCAGTGTTAGCTGTGTTGTGTTAGATTTTCAACGTTTCCCTTCAATCCCAGTTAAAATATTTCATTGTTTTATTTGCTTGTCTGGAGATTTGGAAGCACCGTGACACCAGGGATTTTTATTGGCAGGATGTTTTGACTTCATTGTCAAACTCTGACTTTTATTCATCGGACGAATTGTGTTTATTGAAGAGGAGTTGTCCAGTCCCCAGACATCTGCACAATGCGGCGCGCTGCTTGAGCCGTGGGGCCGCTCTGATGAAGAGGAGAGCTGGGGAGCAGACAGGCGAGGGGGAGCTGAGAAATTTGCCTCTGCCGGGGCCTGAGAGTGTGTCAGGCGAAGGCTGCCAGGTCGTGCCTCAAAAGCCCTGATCAATACCAGGTTGATTTGCCACATGATTTTCCCAACCAAACAAAAACAACCCATCTATATATTTTGGAGTGCTTTCAGAATGGGCCAGCGTGCTTTCTCCACCCTCTGTTGTGACCTCAAACGAGCATTTTTTTCTGATGGATGATAGCAGTGCTGGTAAAGGATGGTAAAGCTGTTGGAACAGTCCACTAGTGCTGAAGGGTATGAATGCAGTGCTCCTCACTCTCACCTAGTGCATAAGCATTTCAGCCGCACCCTTGAGAGGCACCGTTACTGCAAAGGCAACACCGGCCTGCCAGATTAGCACAGTCAAATACGCTGAATTGAAAGTGACAGGGCTCATTAATGAAGTCCTCAAACAGCTGCACTACTGATAAAAGTCTATGTCTCTCTGCACTTCCTACCCTGCATTTATGGGCACGGGGAAGGAAACTGCATCCTGGAGGACATCAATTTGGACGGAAGAAGGAGATTATGGTGGAGACCTAATTCAGAGCTGGTTAAATTCATTTGAATGCCATTTATTCTGCGTACAGTCAGTCGGTGCGTGGCACACAGCCGCTCTGTGGCCAGGAGATAAGAGCATGGTAATTTGAGGCTCCATACTTCAAGCAGTTTACAAAGCACTAATCTCACTGGAACAATATAAGAGAAAATCATAAACAGGCTTACAAACTGCTCATCGGCATGGAGAACTCATGTGTCATCCATCAAAGTTTAAGAACAGCACACAGAGTCGTGGGAAACTACATAAAGTTCTTGGTTCCAAATTTAAAATAATTGAATTATATTATGATGTTCTACAAACAACAATTAGAAGGCCACACTGCTAAATACAGCACTAATTACATTTAGGGAGACTAAACTCATTAACTCATCCCAGGCATTAATAGTCAATTAAATAAGTCATAATTAGTGAAGTCTATCCACAAAAAGGCAGTCTGATCTATGAGGCCGGCTGGTGATATCACTTCTAATTAAAGACAGAGGGCAGATAAGTGCTCCTGCAGCCTCCAGTGCAATTTAGAATTTGGCTGATTCCAGTAATGCCCCTCTCCATTAATGGGAGCGTTTGAGAAAGTTGCTCATTTCAAGCTGAATCGCTCCGACAGGATTCAATAACAAAGCGGCATTGTGTTAATCATCTCTCAATGATGACTGCCCTCGTAATCTCTTTGACATTGCAGGCAGGTCGTGCATTAATGACGAGCTGAATAAGGGTGCATTAAATTATAATTATCCTCCAATACAGCATAAGAAAGAATGGGAAGTCTATTGTCAGGTCAATTAGTGTGATTCAAAGCCAGTGCGAGCCAAGGCTAGTCCCAGTGCTCAGTCATCTGGAGCAGGACTCAAGTCAGGCAGGTCATGGGCACCATGTCAGAGACGGCATGAAGGGGAAAGGGCACGCTCAGTCCAATCTCCAGCAGTGTCACTCAAGCCTGACGTGGGCGCTAGGATCTGCCTGCTCCACTGCATTTGGGTGATTGATAAGGTGACTTCATATCACACACACAAACACACACACACACACACACACATACACACACTCTCTTCATATCCCACTTCAGGGACTACTTGAGAAACACCTGCCCTCCCACAAGATGAGTAGCCACCTTCAGCCAAAGATAAAATATTGGTTGTGTTCATTAATTTTGCTTAATATGTACAATCATTATTCGTGGCTGTTTTCAGTCACATTTTGTTATATAGCACACTTTACTATTAATGTTAATGGATTTAGAGAATTATATCAAAATGTGAATTTCATTAATTATCATTTTTTCCCATTTCTGCTGTAGACAGACATTATGTGTCTGACCAAAATGACCTTCAATATCATGATGCATGCCATGTCAACTTGAAGATGGACAGAATATGGATCAGGAAACGTTAAAGCCATCACTTCAGACAGTATGCACTGACCTCTATTCTGCCACTGGCTTTTCTATGTCAAATCGAAGATTTTTAAATATACCAGCATCCACCATGATATTTAACACAGAGCTATTCAACTGTCACAACACATCTGACACAATATTGACTGTGGGTTATAGATCACTCTTTGTGGCGTGAGCACTCAAATCAACAATGTTGTGACTGAATCCTGACCACAAGCCCACCGAAGAACGAATGGTGTGGCAACTCCATCAAACACCTGGTCGGGTCACAGAAACAAGAGCTCGGTCCCAGCCAGACGTCAATTACCACATGACCAAAAGCCTTAAACACTCCCATAGTTGTGGCAGCTTGACAATCCCTCCAAGTGACAGACATCAATACCAATCTAAGTCCCCTCTGTGCCACCGCGCTCACAGATCAGACGGCACACACCTGCCTGACCGTAGGACACGCGTCTAGCTCCTGCGGACCCTCGGCACTTATTAGCCCACCGCCATCAAGTGTGGCGTGCTATTTTCCCTTTTGCCTTTATTATATTCATTTCAGCAGGGCTCCTGAAGCCTGATGGAGCAGTACCTGGGGCCTGCGGCAGCCACGGCTGGATCCTGATGTGACATGACACAGCGACACAAAACAGGATGAGGGGATGGAAATAAAAAGAACAAGGGCCAGGGAGCAGCACCACCACCACAGCAGCAGCAGCAGCAGCAGCAGACATGGCTATGGGTGCCCATCACCACGGATCACTGTCCTGCTGGAAGCCTGGTGTCACCATGATGGAGTGAAGGGATCACTCAGAGGACTGCCTCATCTGCCTGCATGATATCAATCTTGTAGCTTAATTCAAAGGGACATGGTAAAACATCCTTTAACACCAGGCTGCTTCACTCCATCTCTCTTTGTCTCTTTCTGACTGGGTTTGAGTGGGGAGGTAACCTTCTCTGTTGCCACTTGTCTTCTATTTGGGAATCCACTTTGTGACAAAGCTGCCTAAAGAGTAATATGCTAATATTTCTGTGCACAAATACATTATTTCACATATATATATCAGATGTATAGATATACATCCAGCAGGCAATGCCTACTACAATGCAGATAGACCAGGCAGGGATAGATTTGATGTTGCCGTCATGGCAGATGAAAGGCTGGGAGATGCAGTGGAGAAGATGAAGCAGGTTGAATTAAAACTAATGATGTCACCAGACAGGGATCTCTGACAGCCGTGACATAACAATGAAAAAGTGCTGAACATCCATTAAGACCTGGCCTCCCCGCGCCCCATCTAATGGACAGGAGTTTACTGAATCTCTACTTGTGTTAATTAATATGACACATCCTGCTTCAGCATGCAGCCAGGGAGACAGGGCCAATGGAACGAGGGAATGATTAACCACGCTGCCTGCTACTGAGGAACAGCCCCCTCCTTTCCTCCTCCCCTCCTCTCTCTCTCTCTCTTTCTCTCTCTCTTCCGCATGCTCTGACATCCTTGGACCATCGTCAGCTTCTGTGCACATCCCCTGACAGGTAGAATAATAACGGTCATACATCACTGCCCTGAAAAGTCCAATAACCTAAATCTTCGTGTGCCACAGACCCCGGGACTCAATTACTTTATTGACATGTAATCTTCATAAGGAGAGAAATATTGAGCATGTAAGGTCGGTCGGTTATGAAGACGTATTATCATATTATCTGCATGGGGGCTACAGGGGGCTTGGACCTGACAAAGCTAATTATAATCGTCCATGTTACAGGGGCTCAGAGCGTATTATGTGCATGGCTGCTTGAGGAAGTCCCCAGCTGAGGTATGGCTTGACATGAGCTGAGGATTGCAAAGCTGGTAGGAACCACTATGTTCTTCCAGGGCACCAGAATTAATGAAGTCAAATATTTTGAAGCTCATATCTCACCGGAATGGAGTGGTGCCAATATCTTTGATCTAATCCTTTTTGAAATCCCAATGCATGGCTGTGTTTTGGTTTGTATTTACCAATGCCTCAAAAAGAAAACCAAAAACAAAAGCAAATCTAAGCAAAGCAAAACAACAGAAAACAGAAAAGAAGGGAGATGGCTACCTTAGGCACGGCTTAAAGTTCACTAGATTTGAGTGTCTATTTGTGCAGTGACTTGAACAGCTCCACTGCCCAAATGTCACAGTTAGTTAGTGCTTCTGGAGGGGTGGCCCAGGGTCCTCCGTCTCTTTCCCCCCAAGGTTATCTTAATACCAGGCCCCCTGCTCCGCAAGCAGCAGCAGCACGCTTGACGTTAGAAGCCGCTCAATCTACAATGAAATCAAGCCCGACGTGTGATATATTTGCAGGCGATAAAGATTCAGAGAGCATAAGGGTGGGAGCAGCACAGATTAGCATTGCGATAACTCCCAACTCCAAGCGTTTCCATCCTGTTATTGGCTGCACAATAATCCCTGCAGTAGCAAGGGGAAAGAGCATGAGGCCTTGAGGAATGGCCATGGAAGTGCAACTGGGTCAGCGCATGCAAACACGCCTCCTCACGCTCCTGTCTAGTGGACAGAGAGAAACTCGTCCCGCGGGCCAACACTGTTCATCTCTATTCATCTAATTTCATGCCATTTTCATCTTTTGTTCCCCCGCACTCCCTCCTCTTGCACTCCCCCCCTCCCCCCCCCCCCGCCGCCCAAAGCTAGCCTCCCACCCACCCCGCAATCTGGCTCTCGTGTCTCCGATAGTGCCGCTGGTGGATGGTAAAATGGTAGGCTGCTGGAGGAGCTGCAGTGCTGAGCAGGTCCCCAGGGGTACTGGTTAGCATAGCTTAATGGTGTCAAGTGCACAGGCATATTTGATCTGCTCTCATGGGGCAGGCCCATTTGCAGTGATTCAGTCTTAAGAATGGTTCCATTACGCCACAATCACACACTCCCACCCCCACCACCACAATTTGGACCTGGTTTCCTCCTTCCATCTTTTTCAAGCTTCCTGAAAAAAAATAGGCATGACTATCGTGCTGCTTTCAGAGATTTAAAAAAACAAACTAAAGAAAAATGAACAGACACCAGTCAATGAAAACCTGATCTGACAAAAAGAATAATATCTGTGAAATTGTAAAAATATTGACGTGCAGACATTCAATTCAATCCAGAATTGGGCTGTGACAATGTAGCCAATGTATGAGCCAAATTTGAAAATAAAATGTTCTGAAGTTGGTCAAGTGACCTGACGCAGTGAGGTTAATCACTTGCCACCCTCTCAAAAAATCTACTTCTCTCCTGAACAAATGAAAAAAATATATTTATGTAAATCATTGCTGTCTGGAATTAATTTCTAGGCCTCATCCCCATGACTCAGTCAACTCAATAGTCTCGCAGCGACACAACATGTCAAAAATGATCACCCAATCAAATTATGACAGTAAAATAAGTTGTCAGCCTGTATTACAGTGATGGAGAAACCTGCTCAGTCTGTTCACAGCACTCTCCCAAACAAATCATTGTGACAGATTAAAAGGTTGCATGAGACTGTAGCATTTTAGTGACCTTGTTATTTTAGCCCAGAATAGAACATTCTGCAGATAGCCCAGTAGAACACAATATTCTACAAACATCACAGACACAAATAAAGGGAGGAATTTATAGCAACGGCAAAGCGCCCAAAAAGCCATTCCAAAAAAAGGTGACTTCAACTGAAATTACCTCAACGAGAATTCAATTGGGCATCACCCAGAGCAACATATAACTGCCCCGACCATTAATGCTGGTGAAGAAAGAACCTGCTCACTGGTGCCATAGTCACAGGATCCTACCCCACCAATCTCAAAAGTTGCTGCAATGTTGAGATGGCTAAGAGAAACGATTGGAGCCATTTGTCAGGCTTCTGATCTTCACACATTAGTTCATGTCACACATGTGGTGTATGAGTGTGTGATTGTGTATAGTTGAGCAGCTGATGGTAAATTACTGTATTCATCACAGAAGGAGAAACCAACTGATAGAGGAACATGGTATCTTACACTATACCAGCAATACAGCTCAGAGACCGCAATCTTGTCCTGAGGTGACAAACATCATGTCCTCCTGGTTAAAAACATGCTTTCTTAATGTTTAGCATAAGTGAACAACACAATGTGTTGGTTGTGAATGAGTCTGACTCAGTGGAGATGATGAGGAGGACATGGCAACATGAGATACCAGATGAGGCTGCTGCAGTGGGGATATCAGCTGTGGGAGACCCCTGCCTGCTTCCCTCTCCCTCTCCCTCCCCAGACCTGATTTCAGTGATGAATAGGCCCAATAAACATGTAGCGCACAATTAAAGTAGAATGATGGACACTGTCATACAATTAATTGCCATCATTTGTAATTCAATCACAGCATGCTTCATGTTCACACAAACAGACAAAAAATACAATGTGTGTGTGTGACTCTCTCTCTCTCTCTCTGTGTGTGTGTGTGTGTGTGAGAGAGAGAGAGAGAGAGAGAGAGATAAAAAGAGAGACAGAAAACTTTCTCAGATATGATTCACACACATCACGTTGGGAGCATGTCTTCCCAAAGTCTTGAGTTACTGCTTTCTGGCACATTCCTGCCCCCTGTGAGAGAGAAATGTCTTGTTAAATATTTCCACTGGCCCTTTCTTCTCCGAGTGCTAGAATACAAGAAGCGCTTTAGCATGCACAGATCAAGTTTACCTTCAGTTCCTCAGCCTTGATCCGCACAGCCTGACTGTCCATTTCAAGACCAGGCACCCCTTACCCCAATCCACATACACAAACACACACACACACACACACACACACTCTCTCCCACCCCCCATAAAAAACACGCCAACCATCTGCATGCTGCTTCTCTCATAAATTACCATGATAAAGTCCTACGTTTGGAAACCATGAAACCTGTGCTAACGTTCTGGCACAACTAAAAGCATGGCGGAAACACAAGCCAACGTCTCCGATGTCCCGAATGCCGAACAACAAATCACCCTGCGATGTGAATAATGGTCCGACTGCATTAGCGATCACTCTTGAAGCTGATTAGAACATGAGCATGGGGTATCCATTTGTGTGATATACTCACTGTCATGTTACAAGGAAGCGCCAGTGTTGTTAGGAACTGCACCAAGGTCCCGAGCACCACAATAATATTACTGCGAGTGGGCTGGACCAGCTGGCAAACATTCATGCCCTTGTCCATCACCCTGACACATTCTCAGTACAGGCTGACGAATCGCTTAACTCTACAAGCCAAGCAGACGTCGGGTATAAATAGAGCTGGTGTGCTTGGTTGTTACCCCTAATGATCAAGCTCCATGGCATCTCACACGAACATATCCTCATCTTATAACCTTGCGTTTCAAAAGGCACAGTTGAACACAGCCGTTTACACTTTTTATTCAGCTTTTTGCTTCCTAGTGACTTCAGAGCCTCTACCACTTGACTTTAACATGGCAGAACATTATTAGCACACGCTAACAAACAGGCCATGTTTACTTCATATTCAAATGACTGCAGACAAAAAAGGGGGGAAAAAAGCTAAAACAAATTCACATTCTTAAATGAAAACCAAGCAAAA
This sequence comes from Limnothrissa miodon, assembly GCA_017657215.1. NCBI lineage: Eukaryota > Metazoa > Chordata > Actinopteri > Clupeiformes > Clupeidae > Limnothrissa > Limnothrissa miodon. Next base: position 712,662 of record JAGFZM010000009.1, on the reverse strand, counting down.
GCGAAGCGAGTGCTAAGTTGACACTGTCAGTGTGCTTAAAACACTCTTCCACTATAAAAAAAAGTCTTAGAAGTAAAGCTCCTGAGGTTCACTTCAGCTACATCAAACAGAGAAGTTGGACTCAAAAAAATAGAAACCAGGGGAAAAAACAATGGTGTCAATGACATTTCCTCACACCAGACACAAAACAGAATTATTCAGTGAGCCTCATGCCATCCTTGTTGGCGGATAATGACACTGTGGAAAGGAAACAATCTCAAAGCAGTTGGGGAAATGGCAAGCCAGGAGTTCAGCAGTTTAGACTGTCAAGGAAGTTAAGTCTTCCCTGGTGTTTTAATCTATCCCGCTCTGTATCGAGACAACCTAGCATTGCATTCCAGCCATGTGATAAAGAGGGCCTGCCTGCCCGCCATTATCTGCCCGCCTTAAAGAAAAGAAAGTATAAATGAAATGAAATAAAATAAAAGCCAAGATTCTCATTCTTTCTGGGCCAGCAGCTGAGTGTTTTAGATGCATTGTGAAGGATCACAAAACTCTTCTGGCTCTTCATGGGCCATCATTAATCTCCATGGCCAGACTAATGGATATTCATGTTCCTGCGCCAAGCCACTCTTGGGAGGCCCAGCTCAGCCCCTGGAGAGGAGTAATCTCAGATCATTCCACAGACACAAAGGACAGCAGAAAGCCCAGCGCTTATAAAAAGACATACCGAGCAGACCACGGGCAGGTACTGTTTATGCTATGAAACTAGATAATGTTTCCTGAGTAAGAGAAAGAGTCTCAAATGGATAGGACAAAGGCCATTTAGTGTGAGTGTAATTTAAGTTTTGTGCGTTAGTGTCGTGGGAGGGCTGTCCCACAAAAGTCTGTTTCCCAATGCTGCTTCTCAGCTACCAATACCTTTAGAGTGCACAACATTCCGTGAAGACAACCATTGATACCGCATGAACTCAGCTCAAATCACTTTGTTATATAGAGAATGTGTGTATAACAATACGCACATTCTTTTTTACTCCAGACTGTCACATGCACTTTGCAGAATCATATTCTTAAGCCACCATTAATGCCACAAAAAATTCAAATAGCTTAAGACAAATACCAGACAATTAGGTGAAATGTGAGCTGAGGTTGATGTAGCAGGAAAGGGTTAATGGCTGTGCCGGCAGCCTACAAACGTCAGACCCCGCTGCACCCGCAGGCCCTGCTATGGCCAACATTCATCTTTAGAATGAGAAGGATCCTCATGTGGAGAGACGATGCCACTGGTATAGTCATCAGTACTGTCTAAAACGTCCTGCGGAGCACGTAGAGCACTTTAATAAGGAACACCAGAGGCAGGCCCACTCTACCTCAGCCATTTTACGGCCACAGCCTCCATATTATACTCTGACGCATCACAGGAAGCCAGGAGATGAATGGAAAAGAAGCATCAGAGGACCAGGCTTGGCTTTCCAGTTTATGCGTAGAGATTTGACGAACGAACACAAAGCGTTTACAGTTAAATGTGATGAGCGGTGCGACGGAACACTCTTCCTGCTTGGCAGTGGTGCCAGAGGCAAAGCTATGGGCTATTTGATACGCTTCACCTTATAAAGTGGTAAGAGCCATTTCATAGTACTAAATACCAACTATTCTCATCCATCAATGGCAGCTCCCTTTTCCTCCAATTAAAAGTCATAGTCTGGGCATAAGGCCTCTCAAACAAACCTTGTTGCTTAAATAATACGGTGAGTGCGGCAAGCAAACTTGGTGCAAGTGAGTAATGTGTGCTCTCCAGATGTATGGTAATGGGGGGGGGGAGCAGCAGGTGTAGCACTCCCCCAGTCCTGCTGAGCTCTAAAAGTCAGTGCTTAGCACCCACAGCTCTGTCATCTGGCCTCTCCCTGTCCACACGACAGCCCATTTGTCATCATTTTCACTTTTTGGCAAAAAGATGGAGGGTGGGAAAAAAAGCGTGCAGCGCCTTTAATGGAATGCGCTGAGAGGTTCCAGATGTTTGTTTATTTGTTGTTGCCGTGACTGTAAAACAGTTTATTCTTCAGATATGTTCAGTTTGGACGGGTGAGCTGCTTGCCAAGTCATAATGAAAGCAAAGTGCAGGCGAAAGGGAGAAAAAGTGCAGAGTCTCCGGGGTGTCGTCAGTGCAGATTTCTCTTTGAAGGCTGCTGCTCCTCCAGGGCTTTTAATAACAGTTGTGTGCCATTTAAAATACATACATACATACTACACAGCTGGAGTCCTGCGCACAATAACAGCACAGGCCGGCAGCAGGCTTGATATAGGAGGATCATTTCCCTTGCTTTGGTCTCTGTAGCTGCCCACAGAGAAGACTGATGACAGGCCAACGTGCCTTCCTTAATCTCCACGACAATATTAAAGACAGCGGACAGTGCATTCCAAATGGCCAGAGGATGCGGGGAAGCCACTGTATATTTCCAATTCAATTATTCATGCTAAGGTCATGGAGAGAATAAACCAGTGTTATACAGACACACAATACACTGCGCACAAGGTGTCCTTCTTCTCGTAAATCTTTATAAGAGGCAAAAAGCACTCGGAGGAGAGTGTTTGGGTCAGACAACGAGCCATGCTATTGGGTGTTGGCGGCTGGTGATTGGCTGTGCTGGGAGCAGGTCGGCTGGCTGCTGCTGGGGAGTTTAAAGCTGAGCTGACAGTGGAGCAGGCTCCTGCAGCCACTACGCCCCGTCCCCCAGCTGCCTGCTGGAGTCCACCCTCATGTCACATCTGCGCACAGACATGGCCTCCCTGCATGGACCCCCTCTCTCTTTCTTTCCCCCTCTCCTCTCTTTTCCTTCTCCTTTTCTCCTGCTTTCTCTCCCTTTTTTGTCTTTTCTCTCCTCCAGGCTGAGCCTGGGTCTGTCTGTGTGCTGCCTGTCCAGCCTTAGTTGACTCCAAACGGCCCCAGACAGGCCTTATCCCCAAAGCCACACTCTCGTCCCTTTTTTTCCTCTCTTCCTCTCTCTCTCTTTGTGCTTTCTTCTCCCCCCTTTCTCCCTGTCTCTTGCTCTTTTCCTCTTTTCCTCTCTGTCCTGGCCACTGAGCTGCCAGGGCTCTTTCCCTCCAGAGACCTCCTGCTTGCTATAATTACCACTGGCACCCTGGCTCTGGGGCCTAGGTGCAGGTGACATCAATTGTAGAGATATTGAGAAATCGCAGCGAGCCTCTCAGTATCAGACAGTGGCTGTCAGGCCAGCCTCTAATCCCGTCGGCTAGTGTGCTGGAGTGTCTAAGCCACTGCCACGGGATGAGACTAGATTGTATGTGTGTGTGTGTGTCTCTTGTGTATGCAGGTCTTTTCTGTTGTGTGTGTGTGTTTTCCAGTGTGTCTTTAAAAAATGCCACAAGGTACATTTTATTTGTGCACTGAGCAGAGGTGATACGTGGTGCTATGTGGCTGTGAAGATTTCTTCTTGTAAAAAAAAAGAGCAAATGTAAACACAGCAAAAATCTTGTTGTTCACGCCTGCAACCTTTATGCTATTTCATTAAAGTATGTTTTTATCATGCAGTCAAAGGTGAATGCAAATAAAAGGAGTTACAGTGATGGAGGCTGTGCATTAACCAAATAGAATATGTAATAAGTCAAGATAAATAAAAAGCCCATGATAAAGGCTCCAGTCTAAAATGAAGTGAAGGACAAAGATTAGGGTTGTGCTATCTAACACTGCAGTACAGTATCGTAAAAATAACAAATGGTGAGTGTCAGCCTCCCCAAATCTAAGGGGGAGCAAAAATATTTCATATGTCAGGTCCTGTGCACCTTTTAATGGACTATTCTCAAGCAACATGGTTTTGACAAAGCGCCGGACGTTTCTTTCCGCTGCATTTGAAAGATGCGGGTCAGCCTTTGTGAAATAGATCTGTCCTTGGTAGTAGCAGCACGGAGCACACTGATGACCTCACACACATACACACACACACACACACACACACACACACACACAAAGCAGGGCAGACAGAGAGATAAAGAGACAAAGAGGGACAAAGACAGAGAGAGAGAGCGAGAGAGAGGGACAAAGAGAGAGAGAGAGAGAGAGAGAGAGAGAGAGAGAGAGAGAGAGAGAGAGAGAGAGA
>JAGFZM010000009.1:681368-705990 GCA_017657215.1 Limnothrissa miodon | reverse complement strand
ATGGAGAGCGCCCTCCCACTTCCTCCCTCCTCTCGATAGTCCCCCCCGACCCCTCCGCCCCCGCCCCCTTCTTGCCTCTTTCTCTTTCTGCACTGACCCATCCTGCACATGAGAAAGAAAGGCCGTCTGATAATGAGAATCCCTGAAAAACTAAAGTTCAGGGGGGAAGAGGAGGAAGAAAGGAGAAAATCTCTATTTGAATCCCAGCTGTTTACCAGGCAGCCTCGGTCTCCCTTAAAGGGTGGCTTGGACAAGAGGGCCGGCGGCTTTGATCAGCACCCTTGAATCCCATGAATTCATTTCTTTCTTGGAGGGCCTGAAGCGGCACAAGCACAAACAGACGGCAAAGAGCTTTCTCCCTCTCTCTCTCTCGATCCCTCGCTCTTCCTCTCTACGGCTGCCCTGCCTTTCCATTCTCTTCAAACACTGAATCGACCGCGGCCACTTGGGTAGATTATCAGTGCCGTCTCGCAAATATCTGACGGTTCCACAACAGCTATTGGGGCTGAGAGAAAAACTTTGATATTTCCATTGAAACACATCTTAGAGTTGCCTTGTTTGTCCCTCTCAGGGAGAGAAGATACATACTAAAATACTTCAGACAAATCAGTTTGACAACAGCAGAGACATGCACAAACAAACACACACACAAACATATGCTCACACAAGCAAACAAAGGCAATGGAAATAAATGAATAAAAGTAACAGTGTGTGTGTGTGTGTGTGTGTATGTTTTGTGTGTGTGTGTGTGTGTGTGTGTATCTGAGGCATGTCTGGCTCTGGGCTGGGATGAAAGAGGCTTCAGATGGCGCTAGGCTGCAATGGCCGACACCCAGCCGACATGACAGAGCCTCTCACTCAGCTCAGCTCAGCCCAACACTCACTGGCATATCCATCACCATGGCTACACTCAGCAGACGCCGCCCTCATATTGGGAGGTCTGCACCCAATAATACTGTCTGCTTCACATCAGGGGAGCCACCCTAACCTAACCCTGCAATAATAACACTGAGACAAACAACTCTCTTTTTTAATAATAATTTAATGATAAAGGATTATCGAGTTGCATTTATTTTTTCAAGGTTTCAAATGAAAAAAACAAATTTAGTATAATTCCTGAAACTGTACATTACACACACGTCTCTTGAATGGAACTTAGCAAATGCTATCTTTTGCTATCCCTTTTTTTTTTTTTTTTTAAAAAAAAACATCTACAGGCAAAAGTACATTTTCCATGTATGCTCACACACACACACACACACACACACAATCACACACACAGCCCCGGCTAGTGTAGAGCCCTGAGCTGCAGGCTGTGCTGTGCTGTGGGCAGATGGGGGTGCTGCAGCGCAATGTATTTAAGAGGCTGCTTCCTCACACAGCCTACCCATCACACACACACACACACACACACACACGCACGCACGCACGCACACACGCACACACACACAAACACACGGGTCTGGGGCTGAATACGGCGGGCCCTGGGCATATGCTGCCTGCTCCTATCATTACTGTCTTTCTCCTCTGACTAATCAGGCCTGTTTATGAGGATGCGGTGGGAGGCTGAATGGGCCGCACCCCTTCTGACAGCGGGAGAGGGCCGGAAGGGGGCCGCGGGCAAAGCCTCAGTCCTGACTGGGGGCCAAAACTAGAGAGAGAAAAATTCACTACGCAATGCCTGGGTGAAATATGACCCCACTGGACTGTACATCACACACACACACACACACACACACACACACACACATTAGGGTTCTGTCTTTTTAATAAAAAAGTGCTGATAACTCCAGAAAACAGTGTGATAATCAACCCCCTGCAAATCACCAGTCAAGATGGAGGAGTGAGAGAGAGACAGAGAGAACAGAGAGAGAGAGAGAGAGAGAGAGATAAAGTGAGGATGAGGATAAAAAAAAAAAAAAAAGAAGCAATGCTGTGGCTTCACTGGGGACGTGCTTCTCACAACAGCCATCTGGGCTCAACGGGAGCATCCCAGCACATGAGAGATTTGTCTCTCTGTTGCCACAACATGCTCCCGCTGCCTGATCAGCAATACAATCTAATTACCACCGCAGATAAGAGAGAAAGACCGGAGTCACAGAGCAGAGAGAGAGAGAGAGAGAGAGAAAGAGAGAGAGAGAGAGAGGAATAAGTGTAAACACCAGTGCTTTTTTTATCTCCTTATACATCTGGACAAGTAGACAAAGTGCTAAAACGAAATAAATGTGCCCTGACAGCCACATCAAAGGGTTCAGCCAGAGGCTTACTGCTACTTAAGGCACAGGAATGCTGTTGCTAAGCATCAGCCTACAACCTATCAGACCCTAAAGAAGGACCTGGCTTCCTTTAAGAGGAGGATGGGGGAAAATGAGACACAGAGACACAGAGAGAGAGAGAGAGAGAGAGAGAGAGAGAGACAGAGAGAGAGAGAGACTCCACAGTAAGGGGAGGCTGGGGATTCAATGAGATTTTTGTAGCTTAAAGCAATTGTTAGAAGAAACAAGCTTTCTGTTGTGTTTTCTCTTGACACCATTTCGGCTTTTTGTGCTTGCAAAAGACATGTAGAAAAATCTCTTTTGATATGTTTTCTCTTTGGGTATGTATCAAAAAGTATTCTGTGTGAGTGTGTGTGTTTGAACGTGCATGTGTGAAACTTTGCTTGTCTTCATTTTAAACACTTGCACTATTTTCTGATTATCTAAAGATCACAAGGAAGAAAAAAAAACTTGTTTGTATGCTTGAGTCAACATTTTATGCTGGTTTGACATTCTTCCAAAAGAATTAATTCAGCTCACCAATGATTACCTCAACAAAGGATCAACAAAAACAACTAAAACTATATAAAAATAAGCAACAATATTCATTTGTAGCATATATCTGTCTTTCACTGGGAGAAATTTGCAGCATGTGAAGACCACTCAAATATTACATGTCAGTAAGTCTTAAATTATAAGCCAAACATTTCCAACGCTCTCCACTGAAACAACAAAGCTGAGGTAAGGCCTTGTCAGAGTGAATGGGAGCCCTGTAAATGTGTGGAGTATAAATCCCACACTGTGAAGACCAATAAAAAAAAAAAGGCTTACTTCAGAGAGTGACCACCATAGACGGAGCAGACTTCAAAAAGCCCTCACTTTTATGCCTTTGACCTTGATAATTGTATTTAAGATGGATGGTCGTAATATGTTTTAAATTGCTGTTGTGTGCATAAAAGCTTATTAATTCTGTTTTCTTTGGTAATGACTAGGGGAAGAGTGTTTGATGTAATAGTGCCCTCCGTCCTGCCTTTAAAGGGGGCTGAGTATGGCGTTAGCACAGCAGGAGCGGAGCTGAGCGTCTATTTAATGATTTACCAGTTCTACTCCAGTGAACTTGCGCTAAGCAAATCAGTGAGTGATCAGTGATCACAAGCAAAACTGTTTTTGCTTCAAGCAGGAGGCAAATTGGGCACGGCGTACTACTCCACAGCGCTTTCTGTGTCGGGATCTGCGGGAAGACATGGAAAGGTTGCGTACATGAAGTTAATCGTCCATATCGAGTAGCATTCTACTTAATCCTGTGTTTTGACGGTTGAAATTTAAAGAGGAATCTGACCTTTGTGCTGCTATTGTCAGCAAGGGTCTTTTAAACTGTACAAAAACACATTTCCCCAACAAGGGTCAAATATGTTGTTGTGCGGCTACAAGCTGTGTCGCATGACTGCATAGAAAAGAATGCCGAGCGCCCAAAAGAACAATACAACGCAAAGAGCAACGTGTATGAGTCTCCCGGGTTTGTAATGGAACAGCTCTACCATTTCTAGAATCATTTAGATAAACCAGCTGCACTTTCAATGGAGTTTAACTTCAAAGACTCCCATTTTAGCCCCCACCACTTACACTCAATGTGGAAATATAAGAAGAATATACAGGACAAATTGGTGTGAATTTAACTATTAGAGCTAACTATTTATAGGGTACAATTCCTCTAGGGAAATTACAAAATGTTTGATTAGGTACAAAAACATGATACAACCTTTTAAGCAAATATGTACAAATATTGCTCTTTTGTTTGTGATGACATCTGCAACACTAAGGTTATTGTCTGCAAGCATATTTTAGATGACTTTAAAAATAGAACAAAAAGGAAAAGAGTAGTGTGGGCTTGTGAGTCACAGATTTCTGAAATAGCTTGAAAGGAGTGCATAAATTCCATCTAATAAGTCATGATTCCTGTCTCCACTCCGCTCCCTATCACATAGACGTGTGACATATCATGAGGCTTTCTGTGTGATGTTAAATAACTGAAGATTCTCCGAGCAGGACTGTCACACCAGGTTGTCGGGAATGTTTCCCATGCAATTAGATGCTAGGAGACATTTGAAGAGGGACCCACAAGAAAGAGTCACAAAAACTGACATGTGAGCTTAAAGGAAATTAGCTCTTCAGACGAGTGAAATGTGAAGGTTACTTAGCAATGCTTAAGCGAGGGAGCAGCTCTGTGAAGTGCTCGCTCGACTCAGCCCTGCTATGAAGACTGCCATTTTCTTCACTTTCAGCTCGCTTGAGTCAGGGAAGATCACAGGAGAAATGAAAACTAATTTTGACTTGGGGCAAGCTCCCCCTCCCCAACCCTCCACCACCATCCCTTCAAAAAAAGAGAGATGTGTCTAAATAATGAGCGCTCTTGATGTTTCCAGGAGATATGTGATGATACAGACACTCACCCACACACTCTTACAAACACACACACACACACACACACACACAAGCACAAAAATGAAAAAGCACACCATGCTACCTCACTCTCAGCCATGCATACACTAAACAAAACGCACACATGCACACAAAAGACACTGCAAAACTGAACATACACAGTCGGAGAGACACAGATAATCTGATCTGTTATGCATAATACAAATACTGCCACAAGTATACAATGTATTATAGCCCGATAATTCCTGATAATTTCATCATTTACTAGTAAGTAAGTGTTCAGTAACGCATTACCGCACATCTAAGAAACACATGACTGTAAATCAAAAGCAGCATCACAACAACACTAGTCACTACATAGCCTACAGTAAATATTCAAATATTTGTATATTATATTCAATACATAACTGATCATCTACCTTATTCGCTAGAATCACATCTTTAATCAGCCATGTTGTCTAACTGGCATCCAAGTAGCAGTTGTGACAAAGTAGCAGCACCTCAGTTCAACTAAGGCCAGTGTAAACAACAGCAGGCCAGGTGTGTGTGTGTGTGTGTGTGTATGTGTGTGTGTGTGTGTGTGTGTGTGTTGTTGTTGTTGTTGAGAAGCTGTGAAGAGGAAGCAGGCGGGAGCACTGCCCCCCCCCACCCCCCCCAGCCTCCCTCTCTCTCCCAGGAGAAGGACTTATGAAGGTGAGTGCTTTCATGACAGGCCGGGAATAAAAGAGACAAAGCAGGGATAAAAATTAAATAAAAAGTAGCTGTCTTAAACAGTAATTGCACTCCTTTGCTGAGCATGCTTTCAGATATATAAACTTGATTTACTGTCGGCTCGCTACTACAAATCAGGCTGGGGAGAAACACTTGTGCTATGAAATTGTTTAATCTCATCAAGTTCTGCTTTCACAGCAAGCCATAAATCACAAAGTCTTTGTTATCATAGACCTCCATGAGCGCCTCTCAGGCAGGCAATGGATCGTGGGTATATATAATCTTGACTGCACAAACAGCGGGGTCGTCGCCGGCTGAAATACTTTCATATTAGCAGTGGTGCAGCTGCTGGAACACAGGCCTGTGATGGATATCTCATTTCCTACACTCTGCATCCATTTCCAGCAAATTATTACTGCATAAATTTCTTGTCAACAGAAACGGACAATTAATTAAGCTAAAGATGAACTCGTGATCACAGTGACAAACCAAATACTGTAGAAGTGTGTGTGTGTGTGTGTGTGTATGTGTGTATGTGGGGGGAGGAGAAGGGAGAAGGGTGGGCAATTTTCCAGTTATAAGATTTACAGCAAGGGTCAGCTAAATGAAGGATTTGAAAAGTTCACCATAACCTCCCCCACCGGTCTAATATCTACACAGAAGCCCCTGGTGCCGACAAGCCGCTGATAGATTAACATAAAATGTATTTATGCGCAGTGTCACTGGTTTGATGATGGAGACAGTGAAAAAGGTTTATTACTGTAGAATAATATGCACTGCCAGCCTTCTGATTGGGACTCATCACTGAAGACAACAAAGGAGCACTTTGACTGGTGCTGGGACTGAATGTGCATGCAGGAGAAGGCTACCGAATGCATAATTCATAGGTAACTGTGAAGCATCTATTTGGCTTAGGCCATTTATCTGAGGGTGAATCTCTACAACACAGATGAGCTGGAAGATTTATATGTATTTGAGGTCTTTTCTCGATAAATCACGGGTTGTAATTACACGAAGAGAAGCAGCACAGCTGTGACCCCAGTCTGAACTAATGACACTGGAATATTTAAGATCCCCTTCCCTTTGCCTGTCTTCTTTATTTTGGCTGAAGACTCAAGGCGAGAAGAGAAAATATTTAAAGTCCTGTTTAAAATCTGTTTCTGAGGCTTGTTGACACACGTTTAACTTATGACATTAGGGTGTCTGCAACACAAATGTTGTGCTTGCCATCATCACAACATTCTGCCAAACTCAAACAATAACAGCTATCTATCATGGGCCCAATCTGGCATTTGTGAATCAGACTTATCTAAACTCTTCTCCACTAATTAATATACTGAGGTCAACCCATCAAATAAACTTGCCACCCAATCCCATCAAACAAACTTGCAGGAAACATGCTGTGGAAAAGTTTTCAACCATCAGTGAATTGCAGAATTGCTTTTGGTTAAATCAAACTCACCAAATCATTGTGTATTGTAGTTTAGGACTAGACACACCAGGCCCAAACCTCTTGAGTTAATAATGCTTTAGCCAATGCTGTTGGTGTGAAGAAAGCCCTACAGCTCACGTGTAAAAGCTAGCCTAGCTTTGGTGTGTGTGTGCTGTGCTGTCTTTAACCAGTGCTGTTGGGTTATAATATTGGGCCAGTCGGGAAGGCTGTGCTGAATGTATTATTTATAATCCTCACAGGCTGTCCCCCTGATTAAGCCAACAGAACTTTGTTTTACTGGGTTCTGCCTTTAATCTGTCTTTCAGGGAGATAAATGAGCATGTGCCGTGCCAGCTCTCGGCTCTCCTTTGCTCGCTCGCTCTGTTTATCTCTCACCCTGTGACACATCAAGAGCCCACACATCTGCTCCACCGGCCGCACAGCCATGCCTGGTCAGAGTCAGCCGAGCTCCCCTTTTCCTTGCATTCCCTCTCTCTCCCTCGCTCTCTTCCGTCTCTTCAACGCATTTGAATTCTTTCTTGACGAAATGACATCAAAACTCAGGCCAGTTTGTTCTCAGAGCCGTTGCACTTTGTTGTCGGCTTACTGATAAATAATGAAGTGTTCCGTTTCTCTCCTAATGGCGCCTCTGTGGTGGTGGAGTATTCCGAAGGGGGCTTTCTAAACTCGGCTGTAGGCCAGCGCTGGTCTCTGACTTGTGTGAATGTTTGTTTTGTTTTTTTCCCCCTTTTTTCCTTTTCAGTGTTCCCTCCTCTCTGAGCAGTGCTAAATCACAGTGGCTGTCAGAGAGCACTAAGCTGGTGTGTGTCACCGGGGAGGGCAGGAAGCCCTGCGTATAATTCTGTCCATCAACTTAATTTATCACATCGGTAGCTTTGTAATCATGTGCCATAAGTTATGGGGGAGTGACACAAAGGAATTTGGTTCGAAGGCAAAGTGTTCATCAAACTCGGGGGTCCGGCCAGGCTAGCCTCTCGCTGGTTGGCTCTTCTTATTGAAGAGGAGGAAAAAGCAGAGCTGCAGCTGTGTTATCAGGCCATCTGGACAGCAGCACAATGGCTCTGTGGTTAGAGCGTTAGCACCGTGGAGAAACACCCAGCCACTGGACCTGGATGCCCTCACCTTTTGAACTCGCCTCGCTAACCGCATGCAGCACCATTCCTCAAGTCTGTAAATACTGAAACCAGGGCCTCTAGCTTCAGCATGTATTAGCATTTAGATGTGCAGGGGCCCTGCCAGTGCTAAACCTGAAATACATACCAACAGTTACTGACTAGGAAGAAATAGACCACAGAACACTTTTCAGATGAAATGTTACTATAAACACCTTACAGAAAATAGCATTTACAGCAGTTCCTAGGGTGAACACTACTGTTTAAAGTTTCAAATATCAATAGCAACTGAAGTAAAATGTTTTAAAGAAGAGAGTATTTTGAAAATGGTGTGCAAAAAGGAGTACATTGTGAGTACAACTGAAAAAACTTGTTGACCCTCTATGGTATCTTGATGTTTTTCTTACATGCACAATTGCTTATCTTGATTAAAACAAATCCTACTTTGTCTAACCAGAATAGTAGTATAAGACCTACGTGATTTGCTCAAAATATCAGGGAAAGTCAAAATTTGTTGGTAGGCACAACATTATGAGACAGTCTGACAGTCCTAGGCCCTCCCACTTTTGACCAGGTCCACTGTAATCCTCTAGTGAGAAATAATAACAAATCGTGCATCTTGGCACTACATTGTTAACAACCTTATGGCTGCCTGAATAGATATTGTCAGGACGATGAAGGGAAAATTGAGGAAAGATTTCTGTGGTGAAAACATAATGTTTTGATATTGTTAATGGAAGACTAATATACTGTAGCATTTGTATAAAGAGGCTTAATGGTCAGACCGAATAGACTAGCTTTGTTTCCATGAATGAACACAGAATCTTAGGGAGGAACCCCTTAAAATAAGGCAGAACACAACAAACATTTACATGTGATGGAACCTAACGAACAAACAGGATAAAACAATGCAAACACTTCCTTACGTATCAACGGATAATAATCACCAGTCACCAATCACCAATAATCACTATCACAAACAGCACAAGTAAATCTTGCTGTACTCACTCCCGATCCACAAAAAAAATTTCGAGGCAGCTTATGGCCTTTAAATATGCATTAAAACAATATCTAATAACACCAAAAAATCCAGAGTTCCATTTTTTCATAAGTTACATGTAACTGCATTCCATTACAACTCCACTAGGCCCATCTGCGACTGTTCTGGCCCATCCAAGACTAAAATTCTGATCCAGTGCCTTGGTGTAGCAGGGCTTATCCAATACGAGCTTGACCAAATTAAACAAACTAAGACCCTCTAGCTCTCCATTCTACGTGTCCATGGTATTGTCACACTATTTGCTTTCTTTAGTGTATTAAAGAATTTAGCCAACAACATGAGTGAGCAGAATTTTTTTTGCAAACACTAGAACACGGTGAAAACCAAAAAAATCGGACAGATGCTTTTGACCCATCTAAAAACAGGTGTGTCTTTAGAATTAACCATACTATAAGAACACTCACCCTTTTGCCAGAACATCCCATCAGCAGTCACATCCTTTCTTTTGACATAGTATAAAATAAAAATGTGAATTAAACAGAGACATCAGCAACCTTCAAAGGATCAGACCTATTTGTTGTTTTAGCCTCACCAAGACACCCAGTAGCTGATTTACAAGATCTCCCACTTGTGTGGACACAGTGGCTGTGATTGTCTCGCAACATAAAGACAGACGTGGGCTGGAGAGATGCTAACAATGAGCAATATCTCCCCCTGCTCTGTTGCCTGAGACTGCATTTGCATATCAAGCCACTAGTCTGATGTGTAAACGTGCTCCATCAGATGCCGGCGCTGATGAGAGCCATTCATCCCCAGCACGGCCTCCCAGCCTCAACGCCAGCCGCACAAAGAGACGAGGCCCTGAAAGAGACATCTCATGTCATAGCCCAGGAGAGATAATGGAATCGTTATACCTCCTTGATCACACACTCACTCAGTCTCTCTCTCTCTCATTCACACACACACACACACACACACACACGCACACACACATCCAGCGACATATATACACATAAAATTCCAGAGCACTTCAGTGCAATAGCACCCTGTTCCTTTGTCTTTTTTTTCCTGAGAATGGCTTTTTTATCTGAGCACTTGAATTTGCAAGCCTTGCTGGAAGGCAACTCCTCCTGATATGTTAATTGCAGGGTACTTAAGTACTAAAAGATTAACATAAAACCCTTTGGAAACAAGCTAATAGTTGATGATAATTTGTCCGTGGCCTTTGTCTGTCTATCACTACATTGCCGCTAGCTGTAATTTTTATCAAGGGGCTGTAAAATATCATTTAAACAAGTTCACTTACAGATAATTAATAACAGAAACAGCATTATTCAATCTTGCTCCTCCGGCACCATTAACAATCAGGGAACTAAAATATAATTAAACTATTTTATTTTATTAATCTATTCATTAAGTTGAGCAAATGATGGCTCTCTGACAAACTGTCACAGAAAGCAATTAGACAGGCACTCGGGTCTCAAGTACGGCTTAGTTTGATTAGAGATTTTCAATTAGAGGCAGGTGATGAGATCATTTTAATACCTCTCAGTGACAACACAAAAGCAAGCCAACGTGGTTTGCTGATGGGCATGACGTGACTCACTCGACGAAATCCACTAGGATCTTTCAAACACGGCTCACCGGATTATAAACCTGACCACCTTTTTTAAATGAACATTGAGCAAGCAATGACACAAAGAATCTTATTGGGATTGAATCAAAGTGAAGATTAAAACACAATTGTAAGTGTTAACGCATGTCAGTAATTCAACTCTGTGCAGCGCCTGACTCTGACAATGACGCACAGACATGACACCACCCAGAACGATATGCAGAATAGCCTGTCTTTCTATATATGACCAGTGAGACATAAAAGGCAGCTGCTGCAAAGTGAAGGGAGAGGTGGCCTGTGTCAGTGTGAATTTATCATCTCTGACAGCCTCTTCTGGCAATAGAGGAGATGAGGTCAGAGGAACAAAGTCCAGAGCTGTTCTCTTATCTCTCGCCATCATCTGAGGGGTGTGTGTGTGTGTATGTGTGTGTGGTGGGGTGTTGTTGGCAATACACACCATTCTAATCAATGCGTCAAGGTCAGTGCCATGTTGTTATACATTTCCTGAGTGTCGTGACCTTTTAGTTACAGTCACAGGAAAATTTTAAGAGCCAGTGGCTATTACTAAACCCCATCAGAGCACGGCCATGTGGCCAAGCCGCTGTCACCCTGGCCCTCACGTCAATTACTGGATACATCAGCGGGCCCAGTCTTCAGAGAAGCAGTCGGCCGAAACTCTATAAAGTTGAAGCGGGTCTGTTTGTTTCCAGTGGAGCCCTTGACTGAATTCTGATTCTGGCATGCAAGCTGAGTGCAGAGAGGGTGCCAAAAGAGGACCGCAAGAGTGTGGCATTTTTGCATGAGACAACGCATCACAGAGCAGCCACTCAACTGTTCCTTTGAAGCCCAGCAAAAAATAATAAAATAAAACCATCTGACCAAAGTGACAACATGACATGAGATATTCCATGTCAGATGGATGCACATTGACATTTCTATGAGAGACGATTGACTTCATTATATTTTGAACTGCAGAGGATGGCGAAATATAAAAATAAATACTCAAAACAAACTTGCTCTGACAGTCAGTGGTTGTGAGGAGAAAACAGTAGTTGAGGGCTTTCTTGAGGTCAGAAGGCCGAAGAGAGGAGCTAATGTCTGGTCAGGGCAGCAGGGCGGACAGCTTGAGAGGCGGATGTCCACAATTAAAGGGGCCGGAAGGCTACAAATGAGGTGGCCCTGAACGACAGTGTCCACCTCTAGTCCAGTGATAACAACATTCCAGAGGGTGTTCCAGGTGAAGTGGCTAGATTGAAACTCAATTCACTTTGAAATGAACTGAGGTCCCAGGGTGCACCTTGGGGGCTAATGAATTGGCGGCATCTGGGTGACAGTCGTGACTGGATTACCTTGTTTTTCTTCCCCCTTATCTCTAGTCTAGAAGATGCACTGCTTTTAGATAATTGAACTGCAGCGTTACAGCCTGGGCTTTTTACAGTGCTTTTTTCCCATTGTGGAGATGGATGGAAGACCAGTTTGCTTTTAGGTCCTGCAGCAACAGTGCACATTATGATCACTTCACTCCAAGTCCATTTAACTAAAGAAATAACTCCTCATCGCTTACCATCACATATATGCATTCAGAATTGTGCTAATATTACAAAATACTGGCACTGAAATCCTTCTCAGCACAGTAGTAGTGTAACGGATTCCAGCTTGCCTAGCCTTACATGTTGAATGCAAGTAAAGTAAACCTCCCTTAACGAAGAATAAGAATAATTGTGAAATAAACCAAAATAAAATAGAACAAACAGGGGTACGTCTGTGGGATAGAGAGTGTTTTATTTCCTGCTATAATTTATAGACTACACATGGCAAATCTTATAAAACTAATGTGCTAAGCTATCACACTTTCCCATAAGAGGAAAGCACGGTAAGGCTATAACGGTGTGTGGGGATCTTTTTTAAAAGGGTGAGACTTGGGTTTTGTCACTGTCCAAGCTTTTCTTGTTTTATCAGAACTGTGGGATGACAGTCCCATAAAAGCATCTGGAGATTCTCCTAAAGCACACGGCTTATCTGGCCCCAACATTCTCTTGTCCAGACCTCACACTAACACCCCCGTCAACACGCACACGTACACACAAACAGACACACATGCTCACACGCTCACTGCTGTCATCCACAAGAACAGGGGTCATGAACAATATGAGCTGGGAAATGTGTGTGTAAGTGTTTATGCTCAGGCAAAGCTTTGAAGAGCTCCCCTGACAGCTTGCAAAAACAATAGCACATACGAGGTGATGGCTAGCATCTGTCTGTCCCCCCCCCCCATCCCCCCCACCAATCCTGCTGCTCATCTCACAAGGTTAATTGCAGTTCATTCAGATGAGCTCAGGCTGTATGCATTGCTTTTATGATAACTTCAGGAGTAAAAGCATTCACTCTGGGCAGACAGGAAGCCACTGAGAACCATAGTGTGATATTTTTCAGCAACTTTTCTAAACCACGGCTTACACTGCTGACAAAAGAGTGAAATAATTCCTGTATAAACATTTATACATCACACTTGTATGACTGACTTGACCCTCCAGTGAGTAAATACAAAAGCTTTTCTGTTATCTTGTGTTGTATGAAGATAAGGCAACCTCCCACATTCCTTCTTTGATGAATTATCAACTGCCAGGGCTGAAGTTCTCTCTCCAGCGGCATTAAACATCTAAGAGAGCTTCCACTGCGAGCTTCCCTGACCTGGGCCTTTCTTTTAGCCAGCAGCCGGCAGAAGCAGAGCAAGGCTTCCCAGCGTGGGTCTGTGGACAACACACACGCTCTGTGCCTCACTTCAAACACTGGGCAGTCATGCCAGAAAATGCCCCTGAGAGCAGAGCCACTCATCCAAATCAGTCTCTCTCTCTCTCTCTCTCTCTCTCTCTCTCTCTTTCTTTCTCTCTGTCCCTTTCACCCTAGCTTTTGAAATCTCTCTCTTTTCTTTTCCTTCAGTCTCCCAGCCTGTCTTGACTTCTCTCTTTGTGACAAAGGGAAAAATAAGAGTTGTTCTCACACACTCAAAGATGTATTAGGCACATGGAAATCATACCCTAAGTCCACAAGCAGTGGTCTGAGTCAATGCTAAAGGCGCTTGATGTTATCTGTGTGGAGGCTGCAGCCCTGTGACACCTGAGTGCTTTATTTCAGTTCAGCTGTTTAAGAGGGGAAAGGCTGCGGCCTGACCTCAGATAGGCTCCTAGGCACAGCAGGAGCCAGTCCAACCACTCACACCCCATGAATGCCCTCAAGAGGGCCTGACTGGCCAATGTGTGTGTCTGAGTGTGTGTCCATGTGTGTGTGTGTGTGTGTGTGTGTGTGTGTTTACGTGTGCGCAAGTGCAGCTGAGGGAGGTCTGGCCCCCACAAATCCCTGCTTTTTTGATCCTCATCCAGATGAAAGAGCCGCGTCACATAGGATTATGCAGCACAATTACGCTTTCTCCTTCTTCTGCTCCCTCTTTCAGGTGAATTGGCTTTAGGAGAGCCCTAATCATTCCCTATTAAGCCCATTTCCTGACATTTGGGGATAGCTGAAGCGATGCCCTTGGTCTCTTCAAACTCTTTGCACTTGCCTGCAGGCTTGGGGCCTGTGCTTACTGACAGTCCGAAATAGGGGCTGATGAATGAGTTGTTGAAAGCGATGGAAAAATACCAATTTTAACACACTGCTTGACAAGGATGCTATTTGGCCCAATTCGGCTTCAATTTGTTGGCACCACAGAATTTTTATTGGGACAACCAATTGGAGTGTTTTTTTCTGACTGAGAGTCAATAAATTGCCTGAATGTTTGTTGATGAGGTAATTGGATGTTTGTTGTTGAGGTAATCTAAAGTTGCTAACGTCTAATGTCCTCCAGGGTTCTAATACAAAAACGATTCAGCTCCTCACAGGGAGCGTCTCTGAAGTGTCCACACTCTAATATCCTCCTTATCAAACCTCCATCCTTCCAAACCTCCATGAGCCTGCATCTCCAGAAAAGAGTGGAATCAAACCAAATGCTGTGCCTTTGTGCCGAGTGGTGAGAGGCCCCAGTTCCAGGTGGTCAGAGAGAGACTGGCCCTTCCCTGTGTCCCTCTTCTTTGCCCCCAGCCCTCTCTGTGTGGAAGGCCAGCTCAGGCCATGTGGTGACCTTGACAGCGCCGCCTGTCAACCTCTTTCTGGAGGCATCAGATCCCCATCACCTGGGGCTGGGCGGGAGCAGAGTGAAGAGCCATCACTCACCAGCCAAATGGAGAGAGAGAGAGAGAGAGAGAGAGAGAGAGAGAGAGAGTGGGTATCCCCTCAGAGGAGAGTCAGGCCCCTAGACTGACATGTGGCAGCATGGTGGAGCTGCAGGAGTGTGACAGCAGGAGACAGTGTGAATATCACTCACTCACGGCCTGACCCAGCTCTCAGCAAACTCCTACTCAAGTAGGTAAACGTACCATCCCAATCACACCTGCATCATAGTCTCATAGCGTCACAATAGAAGGTGGATTGAAAAAAAATGTTCATTTGTGAAATTTAAGGTAAGAAAAAACACTTGTATTCATATTCTCAGGATTGCATTGGGATGCTTACCAAATGGCTTCCATGTTGCGACATGTTTCAACAAATACCTTGTGATGTTCTGCTTCTCACAGTGTTGACTGTGGTCTGGCTGAGACAAGGTTGATTTGGTATGAGGTGGGAGAGGACATAAGAACACATTATTAACTCATCACATGGGATGACAGAGTGCCTCTTTCCCACACACACACACACACACACAAAGCCCTATTCGGTCTCTCAGTTCCGTCTCCACTGAGATACACACATATCCCAACCAATCACTTGCCACTCTCATTATCTGCTCCGCTAATGTCCGACGTGGAGCGGAGGAATTCCCAGGAATGAGTGACGGCCTCTCCAGCGGCCCAAAGAGCCTTGTGATCCGCCACTTCCCTTTGTACAGAGCAGCTCATCACCTTTAGTTTCTGCCAGAATTACATGAGAAACACCCCCCACCCCCACCTTTCATAGCACCAAGAATTACAGATCACTGTCAGGAGAGAGAGAGAGAGAGAGAGAGGGAGAGAGAGAGAGACAGAGAGAGAGAGAGAGGGGCGGGGGGGGGGTTTGTAGAGATGTGTTATCTGTGCTGTCTGTCAGGGAGGACGCAAGAAGCCCATCCACCTGCACGAGATGAAGCCATTTCTCCTCCATTTGACGTATCCATCATCTCGGCTGCTTCTCCCACTAGCACACAGGATATGAGCAGCTCTGTCACTTTCATGGCAAGAGGAGGAGACCCAGATAAGGGCTTTGGAGGTGGGGGTGGTGATGTGTGGATATACAGCATACATGCATATACATTTCAAGGGTGTGTGTTATATGGGGGAGTGCGTGTTTTTAGAAGCAGTGTGGCAGGCCAGTGCTGAAGGGGGGCCCAGAGCTCTCTGATCCGCTGCACATACTCGTACACAGAGGTCTCAGCATCAGGGATTGTTGGGATAACAAAAGCCTGGGGCTAAACCTGACTCCCTGCTGACAGGGAATGCATGCAATCGACAGATGCGAGGGGTCTTTTTAGCCCGGTTGCTTATGCGTTTGCTCACGGCTGTGGGCTCAACGACTGTTTGGGACTGTGAAGAAGACCTCTCAGAGGCACCTCAGACCGGCCTCAACTGTCTTAGGCTGGACTCTGTGTAAGACCTCTTTCAGCACGTCCCTTCACTATTCTCTTTCTCTCTCTGCTATGCTGCTGACAGCACCACATGCTTTCCAGTTATAGCCCTGCCCTCCTAGGTCCCTGACAATATATATAGTAGAGTACCACCTGATCAAAATGTTAGTTCTACTCACAAAATCTGCACCGCCCATATGTTCCACTCTTCCCAGCCTTCAAAAGGACAGAAAAAAAACAACATGAACATATTTTTTTCCGATGGTTCGCCAAATGCCAGGCTGCATTCTGAGAGGGAGCCCCTGTGCACGTCAACATGTTCTATTTAACCTTTTCAATGCAAACCTTCCGGTCCCGTGTAATGTCACAGATAGTTACTGTTCAATGCTCCGAAGGTTTTTTTTTTCCACTTTAGCCCAAGGCAGCAGAAAACACCATCACTAACAATACAGTACATTTGAGAAAAAATGATTTGAATAGCTGAAAAAAAAAATTGTTCATGGTTAGAAAATACTTGTGGGAATGGCTGGATACTTGTGTGCCAGTTTTAATTGCGTTTGACTGGGGGACAGGGCTGTGGATATCTCAGACTTGGTTGGTGGCATAGTGTTGTGGCTGGAATAAGAAAGAAAGAGAGGAGCCTCAACATGACAGAATGCTATCAGTGGCTGCCCACATGTATTACTCGCAGAAAAAGCACAAAGCCATCCACTATACGCAATGCACAAAAGGACAGAAAAAAACAGAAGAAAGGAAGAAAAAAGAGACAAGAAAAAAGGAGGAGAAAAGAAAGGCCGGAGAAGTTTTCTCTGCTGGGGTTGAGGCGTTGACTACTTCCGGCTCCGATTTCGAAATATGCCAGAGACGTGGAAAGATTAATGAGCTGGATAGTCCTGAAAGGGAAACAGATCCCATATCTGGCAGTGCACTATTTACTGACATTAAAAATGATAATATCCATCAGCATGCTGTCAGAGCCCCAAGTGGGCCGTGTAGAGAACAAAGCTGTGACTGTCTCGCTTTTCATAAGCCTACAAGGGGATGTTGATGTACCTGCCATTCAGGTGCATATAATGTCATCGCCGGTGCCTAGATCAGGGCTTTCAACTCGGCCACGGTGATGACTAACTGCTGCCTGTAGCTCTTGTTATTTCTGAGCTGAAAAAAAACAAAAACAGCTTCTCATCAGCGCTTAAGGCGAGCAGAACAGGTTAATGAGCGAGCAATCAGCACGCAGCTCAAGAAGGAGAGGGAAAAAAAACAACATATGTACATTCCCCTTCCTGCTTGCCAAACAAGCAGGCTTTGAGTAACAGTTTAGCTTTGGCTGGCGATGAGCGATCCGCCACACAGGCAGCAGTGGGAAGCATCTGCGTAATTACTGTTGGCCATCTTTCAAGCCACCCCCTCTCAAGAGAGAGATGTGTGACAATATATGACAAGAAAGCAAACACGCTTCCCCAGCAGAATAATAGAATCCTTCAGCACTGTAGCAGCCACACCTGTCTTAGTTTGAAAACAATGCCACGCCGTCTATTTATTAGGTGCCAGAAAAGTTTATGTTTGTTCTGTGACAGTGACAGTGACTTGATCCGTTTCATTATTTGGGGTTCTCAAGCTTGGGGGGAGGGGGGAAGAGGTGTTGGGGGGGTAGGGGAAAAAAAGTCTGACTCTCAAAATTTTTACCAACTCCCAGTGAGATCTCTTTCTTCCTGATAGCTGTCTGCCATGGTGTCAGAAGACAATAACAAAGACTGTCATTCTCCTGGAGTTCAGATTCTGCTAACATTTTTTTGTCTGTATACACAATTCTTTAGACATCCAAGTCCAGCTTTTTTTTTTGCTCTCAACAAGATCAATTTACTTCATAAATAATGACAAATATGGCCGTAATACAGTGTTTGTACAACTTAACATAATAAATTGTGACTTGACAGGTTAAGATGTGGATTGATTGATTGACTGGCATACTGAGATGCTTTTGAATTTGTCATGAGGACCCTGACAGCTGAGGTGTACACAACAGCCCTGCTGTTTACATATGGATTCCAAAGTAGAGCATAGGGGGAAATTACAACTGTCAAACAAATCAAGTGTTAATTGCTGCAGAGTTTCTATTTTGAAATGCAACTTATTTGCATATCTAAACTAACTCACTGCTACTTTCACCTGTCACAATAAACAAGAGGAACAAATCCTGCCATCATGCAACATGAAAGAGAGAAATTGTCTGCCATTTTATCATTGTATCAGCGATATGAGCTGCTGCTCTTTGTGATGGCAAACAGACAGTGTAAACAGGGAAGCTGGGAGAGGAGTTTTGGCAGAGACGCGCAGGGATGGAAGCAGCAGCGCAGCAGAACTGGGTCGCAAGGCTGGCTGCTGCTTCTGTGGCCTCCTGTCTCGGGCTGCCTGTCAGTGGGCTTTGTTGATAGAACAGCGCTGACTGTCATCTTAACAGTTAATAATTAGACTTCCTCCTGCCACCAAACAGGGTGCTGTGATGACAAAACCCAATGGCACGTTGGCGCTGCTGGTGGTGGGGGTGGTGGTGGAGGTGGCTGTGGCTGGGCTGTTATAAATAGTCTGAAGGGATGATTAATGAGACCGGCTCGGGAGCTAAAGCAGCAATCTGAGTGGAGACAATGGCTGCCCACACAGCTGCCACACAAGAACCAGCCCAGCCCTGTCCGGGCCCATCACCACGGGGAGCACTGAAAACATACCAGCCGCTAAAAGAAATAAATAAATGGGAGATGGCGACGGCATGAAGACTTTATTTAACCCCGAGGTGTTTTTTTGGAGCTCCTCATTAACATGGTGACACACCTCAGCTGAGAGCAGGGTCAGGCAGTCTGAACACACACACTCTTACACACACACACACACACACACACACACACAAATGCCTATATCGTCTGAGAAAGTGTGTTCCTGTGTGACACAGCGGCATGGCATAGAGCCGTGTTAGTAAGAAAGAGGGAGATAGTCAGCTAGACCCCCATATTATCAGCTTTGCTGCTGGAGAATAAAGTGTCAGGTTTTTTTCTTTTTCTGTGAGACGTGCCAAAACACTGTCCGTCTTCTCCCTCTCCTTGTCCTTGGCAGCTAAACAAAGGCAGGCCCAGGCAATCATAAATGGCCCAGCAGGGATCTGGCTTTGGGACGACTGGTGCAAGACAAAGATCATGGGAAGCAGTGGGCTCTGCCATCTAAGCAGAAACAGGAAGTGCAAGATTGCAGCACGACACTCGAGGGAGAGCGTGCATTTCGCTTTTAATTTAGATGACATGATAACCACCCATGCCAAGTGACCAATCCCATGGCTTCAGACTGCACACATCTGTTTAGATGCATTAAAATACATGAAAATGCATGACCCATATGACCCATGTTGAAAGACGGTTAGACTATTTTTTTGGGATAGAGGATCAGCCAATCAGAAATGGCAGCCTGGAGAGAAGACTAGGGCAAAGAAAGGCTTGCGAACCAATCACAGCCAGGGTCCAGAACAACAAAAACGACAACAACAACATGCCATTTTAAAAAGAAACACTCTGGAGTTTTTTTCTCCGCAAAAAATGGTGATGACCCATTCCCACCGACTGGACCGACAATTATCTGAAATATTTTGATGTGCAGCTGCCCTGAACCGTGCTTCCATTTGATCTTGCTTTTTACTTAGCTTCCACTTTTCCCTTTGCCGGCTCGCCAGACATCAGCGCTGCTCCTTTTAATGCCACTGACAGGGGGTTATTTGCTCCCATATATGTTTTCTCTCCAATTATACCATGGCAGCCACTCGCTGCCAAACATCTTGCCGCCACCGCTGCTTCCAGTGATGGTCACCTCTTTGAGGAGTCCTTCCTTTCCTCTCAGCACTATATTTTTCGTCTTTTTAAGATTCTCCCAGAAAGGACTCTGTCATTTGGCTGTCCTACGGCCCAAAGTGTTATTTAACACCTGACAGCCGCCAGACTGGGCTTCACATCACTTTGGGAAATGATTTCCTGTGAAGCTATTCTTAAATGTGCTCACTCGCTCGCTGTCTCCCCCCGTCGCACTGCACCACAACCCCCAGGAGGTAACATTAGGAGAGTTTTTTCCCCTCCCCTCATATGGAGAACATGGCTCTGAAAAAAATTAGAGGCCCAAACATTGGCCTTTGTGCCCAAACATGATCCTTGAAGGCGAGAAGCTAATGGCTCCTGAATGATTAATCTGTCTTCACTTGTCTTAGGTCATGTGAGCAGATCAGCAATGGCAACTGGTAAAGTGTCAAGGCCTGCTGATGAAGTGCTTTCTGCTGAGTGGGGAAACTGGATGCCCGGCACAGCAGGAATATGCCAACCACGTCTAGGGGCCTTCCACTCAGACACAAAAGGAAGTTCATTTTGATCATTCAGGGTTTCCAAAGTTTCCAAGTTTCCAAGAACTCCTACAAAAGCACGGCGAGTGAGCAGACAAGCACCTAAACAAACAGATAGATACTAGAAAAATAAATAAGGCTCATGCTAGACTGAATAAGTAATGCAACCTCACGTCGCCGTCATACTTCTTTAGATGGTCTGAAAATATTGCATTTATATCTATTGTATTTCTGTAAGACAGTACATCAGAAGGACAAAGATGGGATTTGAAGCTCTATGATGAGAGGCTTTCCTTTTAACTGGGTCAGTCAATAAGAGCTGAGCCTGACAAACAAGTGCAGAGATGGGGAAAGCTGAGCTTGGGCCGGAGCTGCTGCTGCTACTGCGAATGGGACCCTTCATTACCAACAGAGGCACAGCTAAGCTAATTGCAGTCAAAGCAGTAGAAATTCATAATTACAATAAAATAGCCTAATGTTAACCATAGCTATGCATAAAGACCACTAAACTAAGCAGCAATGGTTCATTGTTATCAAGTGTGCACAGAAAGACAACCCGTCTTGAGTAGCGACGACTCCTGGAATCTGTTTTAATATTTCATGTTCTACACAATAATCTGTCCCCCTAATAAGGCTTAATTAGCCTCATTCCCTTCACTTCTCAATATTGCTCACAGCCATCAGTGTGATCAAAGGCAAAACTAAAATGATATCAGGGGACTGGTGTCTCCAATATCCAAGACACAAAACCACTGAATCAATAGAGCAAAACAGACAGCATTTGTAAGTATAGCTTAAAGCAAACCTTAATACCAAATGCAACAGCTTCAATTGAACCCATTGATAGCGCAATGAAAAATGCATGATTTTTTCGGAGAGCTCTTTTATCTGTGAATAGAGATCAATAGCAGGAAGAGGTTACAGTATCAAAGAGGGCTTCTGTAAGAGCAACACTTATGGCTGTTTGCAAAAACACATCTGAGCCAAATAGTAGAACAAAGCACAAAAACAAATAAACAAAAAAAATAAAACAAAACAGAATGATTGCAAGCTGAAGGTACTAAACTTTCTCCTCAGATCCAACTATGAGATGTCAAACAGTCAGAGTTCCAGACAAGAGGGGGAACATTTGTTTAGAGCTGACATGCAATGCACACCACTGGATTACACTGCTCACTTCAGATTTTTTTTTTTTTTTAGATATCAGTCTTCGTGAGAAGTTAGAACGTGACCCAAAAAAGACTTAAGGACATGAATCAGTGAAACTGGACTCTTTAAACATGCCTTTGTCTTCAAAAACAGCCCCTGAGTCAGTGTTGGCAATGGAGTCGTATCCACTTGGTTAAATACTGCTTCATTTTTTGACGATTGTTTCAATTGGTTGCATCACTTGTCTGTCACAGCGGATGAAAAGCCCATCCCTGTCTGAGAGCTCTGAAAACATAACAGGTATTGAGGGATGAGGTGAGTGACAGCAACATGCTGGATCGGCTCTGACGTGCTCTTCTCACTTTCCTGCTGATGGAAAAGTACTCCACAACACTCAACACATACGGCAAAGTGAGCAATGCGTGGCTATTCTGAGTAGCTCCTCTAAAGCGAGCATTTAATGATCCAGACTTTTCATTTGTCAGAGGAAACGGAGATGTATTCACATGTTAATACTGTTTATGTTGTGGAGTATTCATTACTTCTGAAAAAAAAAAAAGGCTAAGGCAGAGTTGAGGAAATAGCACTGTAATACCGTACACATTTCAAGCCTTCAAGCATATTAAAAATGATGTGAGGCTAATGTATTCAAATACCTCTCCATACTCTCAACAGAATGAATCCCACAATCACCAATAGCCCAGCAAAGAAATGACTCAATTATTAATAATTGAGCGGTTATTAGTGTGCTTGGTGAATTATTGATACAGCCTTTTTTGTTTCCTTACGTGTACACCGTTACGCCAGGCGTATCAAAAACCTGTCAGCAGAGAGAGTCTAATTGTTTGACAACTGTCCATAGGAAAAAAATAGGAATAATTAATTAACATAGACACACACACACACACACACACACACACACTCTCATACAGTTATAACAAACCAAAAAACAAAATTATACACTTAATATACTTGTCGTTTGAAAGGGCCATGATGCGTAATTAGGTTGTAACCCAATCCCCAAGTCTGTCTGAGCCGGCAGAGCGGAGCAGAGCAGGGGCACAGATGCTAGAGGTCTCTCAGCGTGGCTGATCTCGCCGGCGTGTGGCGGCAACAGCGGCCGCCGTGGCAAAACAAGAGGGGGTCAACGGCACTCTAGTCCTGACCAGGCGGCTGACAGGCAGATGACAATCTGCACAGCCCTGCTAGCGGAGCCCAAACAAGGCAGTGTTTTCATATCCGTGTGCCGCGCACCGTCTCCCTCTCTTCTGACAGAGATAAGATGTATAAATTATGAGCAGCTGACAAAGTAGACTCCAGCGCCTGAGGCGGCTCATCAATCATGTCCTGGGTGTCAGCAGGTAAGTGATGTGGCCCCCGAAGGCACAACCCCATTTTTAGGTGAGTTGAGAGACAGTGAGAAAGACTAAGAAAAAAGAGAGGGGGGGAGAGGGAGAGAGAGAAAAAGAGAGAAAGAGAGAGAGTAAGGGAGGGGGGGTTTTGGAGGTAGAAGAGGAGTGAGACGAGAGTGTGTGTTTGGGACTGGAGTTCCACAGCTGATCCGTATTTAACAACCTCTTTAAAGGCAACAAAAACAGGAACACCAGGCCCGGGCGGGCGGGCGTGCAGGCTGTCGTATGTATGTGCGGTGCCGGGGTAAAGCGCTCGCCTCACGCTCTATTTTGGCTCCCCACCTCAGGGCATGTGTTGAGCTGATACGCACACTCGGAATCCCACAATGGCAGCCATCGAGCTCTCTCCAGGAAGGCCAATGTGGGAGACCACCCAGGATGTCAAAGACGAACAGCAGAAGCACATTTTCATCTCTCTCTCTCTCTTTCTCCCTCTCCTTCTCTCTCTGTTGCTTTTTTCATGGCATCTACTGTTGTTTTTATTCATGTTCTGCATTTGTGTGCGCTGTCTGGAGAGGAAACAGTGGGTGTGATCCTCATCTGGGCCTGGGCCTAATGTTAGTGAGATTCATTTGACATGGCAGACCCTGGTTGCCCTCTTAATCAAAACCAGAAAAAATATATATGAGCATGCCACCATGCTTACTGTCTAGGAGATGGTGACTGTCTTACAAACACTTCTTTGGCTTCTAAGAGCTGGGAAACAGACAGTGTACAGACACACACAAATATATAGCACACACATACAAACTCGTTTTGTTGTCCTGACAACACAAAAGATATGCATGCGTGCATACCACTAAACCCAAATGCGCCACGCTTTCATTCTCTGAGGAACATATAGCTTGAGGTGGCATCTGTGTGTGTGTGTGTAGTGTGTGTGTGTATTCCCCCACTAGATGTGACGCTCTGATGGCATTTCTCAGAGGCGAGTGGGATAAACCTGATGAGGCGGCGGCCGGGCCAAGCGTGACGGTAGAACACAGCTGTTTATAGGCGTGCAGTGTGCGGCACTGCAGTGCGTTGCCCGGCCTGTTTCAGCCGTGCTCTTATCAGCCCAACCCATGACTGCACCAGGCAGGGCCGCATCTCCATCACTACAACGTGTTATCACCATCGGGGGAAGCAGCCTCTGCTGAGGGCACGCCAGACAACCGCCACGGCCTCAAATCACAGGCCCACAGCTATCTCTTCACAATATGCCTTTGGGTGTGTGTGCAAGTGGGTTTGTGTAAGTGTGTGTGTGAGAGAGAGGGGGGGTTGAGAAAAAGACAGAGGCAAGCGCAGTGCTGCGGTTGCGGTAGCATTGCGACATGCAGAGAGTCGGGGTCAGACAGAGAATGGCCAAGAGGCCCTGGAGGCAGGTATTCATCGACACCAGCTGCAACAGGAGAGAGTGTGTGTGTTTGTGTGTGTGTGTGAGAGTGTGTGTGTGTGTGTGTGTGTGTGTGTGTGTGTGTGCTCAACACAAGCAA
>JAGFZM010000009.1:651526-681358 GCA_017657215.1 Limnothrissa miodon | reverse complement strand
TGCAATGAACTAGGCCCGTGAGAAATGTGGACACTCAAAATAAACTTGAGACACGACCACACAGAATCTGCACATTGTCCAACAATGGCAGCTTAGACATTTTATGTGGAGAGACAACATGTTTGGAAAGCACAAAAGGGAAAAAAAACACAAGTGGAGTGTGGGTAAACGCTCAGACATTTGAAACAAGCGGATTTGGTTTGAGAATGTTGTGGCGGTGGATGCAAGTAAAGCATGAAGAGAAAAAAACTAAAGCCTTGAGAGCAGCTTTAAGCTGATTAGAGTCAAAGGTGTGTTTATAGGAAGCTAAACAAGAGGGTGAAAAATGGGAAACTTGTAAGGTCACTGAGCAGCCACAGAGGCATGGCAGCTGAACTATATCATCCTTTGCCTCCTTGACAACATGACAGAAATGACATGATGTGCTACACACTTCGTATGCAAAGGCATAAGACATCTCCTGGTGTTGTTTTATGGTGTGATTTTTGCAGGGCTCTCATCAACACTGTCATCTGACATATCTTTGACATATCTCCAAGAAGAAACAAATTTGAATTTAACGCATGTATATTTAATCAGCCTGACTGCATATAGGCTCTAAAATGTCATAGCCATCATCATACGGGGAATTAACATAATTAGTAGGTGCTGAACTCCATAACAAAAATCATCACAAGACCCAGACATGTTCATATCTGCCTTCAGATCGTCTGCTACCACAATCAACTCAGCTGACACAGACGGACTGAAAGACTGACTGTCAGCGCTCTTAATTAACACCTCGAAAGTTTTAGAATAATTAAATAATACATAAACAAAAAAAGGATGCCTGAGACGAGTCTACTTTGTCTGTCAGCAGTTTTAGCATCAACTTAACCTCAATTTCAAATGAATGGGAGGTTAATGGAGACACATGAGTAGATTCCAAGGTAAAGTTAACAGGCAATTCAGAATTATAAATTCAATTTGAGGGGAGTGAACCATCAGGAATCCTGGCAAGGCTTTACTCTGAGAGATTATAAATACATTTGGCAATGTCAGTTTGTACACTTATAATCCTATTAACAGCTATGTATGACAAGCACACTATGGTTAA
The DNA here is from genome assembly GCA_017657215.1 of Limnothrissa miodon. NCBI lineage: Eukaryota > Metazoa > Chordata > Actinopteri > Clupeiformes > Clupeidae > Limnothrissa > Limnothrissa miodon. Next base: position 680,262 of record JAGFZM010000009.1, on the reverse strand, counting down.
GCCTGCTTGGACACGATCAAAGCTAATGAGCTTAATGTTGACAACATTGGACCAAAAGAAAAATGACTAGCACACTAATGATTACCAATGACGTTCAAAGCACAAAAATCACAGTATGAAAGGCACCTCCAGCCAAACATGTTGTTCGTATAGGCAAGGAAAAATGATAAAGTAGCAGTGGATTGGGAGGCTAAGAGGCGCAGGCATGCACTGGGCAGCCATAAAAGACCCAGAAGCAGGAGTCTGGCACTGCTACACACAGTATTGATCCGGCCTGGGATGATCAAGGGAAAGGCCGCCATTTTGCCTTGCTCTCTCCCATGGTGAGGCCGAGAGCTCTCATTGCAACACCAAAGAGAGAGAGAGCTGTCATGTTGGCTGAGATGAGCACAAAGACTGGCCTGGGCCCGGAGCCGCAGGATGCACCTGCCCCAAACGCACACCTTCAAAACAAACAGTCTCGGCAGCACACACACAGACACAAAGACACAAAGACACAAAGACACAGACGGACAGACAGACAGACAGACAGGCAGACAGAGAGATGGGGCACAAAGAACTCCAAAACAAAAGCTACAAATACTTCAAATGGAATGTTCGTTTGTTTAGGTTATTCTCTGCCTTAAACTAAACAATTTTAGTCTACCATGTAAAGCAACGGACAACATATTTAATGAGACATATTTTAACACATGCACAAGGACTTTCCTGCCAAAAGACTATCGCCACAGGCAAGGACAAAGGCTTTCAGTTGTCTGAAAATGAGCTGAGTTGTGACAGGATATGGATGCGTGTGATAGCTGGCTGGAATATTACTTTACAGCTGAAAGAGGGCTAGCGTGGTCAGGGCTTTGGGACTAAGGTGTGCTGAAAGTCGGAGCCTTCGCTGGGTGTCCCTCATCTCCCATTACCTCAAACAAGTCTGCTGACGGACGCTGCCAGTTGGCACAGAGAACTGGCGGATGCGGTGTCCATTGTGCCACCATCTGCCTCCTGTTCTCCCCTACCCAAGATCGGGTGATCCTTGGATAATATTTTCTAAGATGTCAGTGCGTTGGGGTTACAGTTGTAACTCTTATTCAATGTGAGAGAAAGAGACTCGTCCAGACAGAGTTTTTGTGTTCCAGGTCAGCATTGTCAGCTTGCATCTCAACACCGGCAAACGCCCGGCTGGCAGGTGAATCTGGCCAAAGAGCCTGTCTGACTGACCTAAATGTCTGGGTGCAGTGTGTAAAGCAATCCAGTGCCCAGAAAACTATTGTGTGCAGACTGGAGAGAGGGAGGGAGTGATGGGGGAGACTGAGAGAAAGAGACAGTGAGACAGACGGACTGTCTGAGAGTGTTGAGTCACTCTTAGTCGCTCTGTGTTTTACGGTCTCTTTACAGTTGTCTCGCTCGAAAACAGAATAATTTAGGAGAAGACGTAAATTTTTGTTGTTGTGGGGTAAACACTGGGAGCGCCTGAGTGGAAACAGGAGAGTTTGGTTGCCCAGTCTTTGGAGCAAGGTGACGGAGCACTGAAGCCAAGCAGGCTGGCAGAGGCCAAACTTCTGTCAAATCAAAGAAGTAATTTAAGTGTGTGTGTGTGTTGTAGCCAGCAGTCAGAATAAACTTTACCCTCAGATGACACCATGTCTTGTTCATATGCCAGACTAAGCATGACTGCAAGACAAAATTAGCTGTGGCCAAAACTCACTGACAATGTCATTTTAAGCCGTAGCTGCTGCTTTAATCTCACAGTAGTTAGTTAGTTAGTAGTTAGATGTTACACGCGCTGGGCAAGATACACATGACAAAAGCTGACAGTGAACTCGGTGTGAGATGACCTTGCTTAATGACACCTTGGATGAGTTTCAGGCACTTAAGTGTCTTATTTAGGACAGCTCATCCATGAATCTGTCAGCTAACTGCCAAACGCTGGCGTTCAGAAGGTCATCAGGCCCATATAAATAGACCCTCGCTAATGTCAGAAGTCAACAGCATTCTCCATAGCTGGGTTACACACACTTAATTGCAAAACAAGATGTGGCTGATTCTGATTTGATTCAAACATGGGGCAGTTTCTATGCTCCTTTAATCCTTATTTTTGGGAGACTTTGTTATGTTACGATCTGTATTTATGTTACTCACATGCTGAGCAGATATCCACAGCACACATTCTCCCTAGTCTTCTTGCCTACTTCTTCTAGACTGTGTGTGTGTGTGTGTGTATGTGTCCAAGGTTTGGGTGGAGGTGTATTGCTGGGAGCTGGCTTCTTTGGGATGGTGGGCCGTTTGCTCAGGCTGAGTGCGAGTGGGATGAATGTGCTGTGAGTGGCACTTGACCCCAGGGACCTGAGTGCTACCCCACAGTGCACCAGCACCTAGTGGGAGGCCAGCGCTCCAGTTGAGTCCTCCAATGTCTTTCTTTCTCTTTCTTTCTTTCTCTCTCTCTTTCTCTCTCTCTCACACACACACACACACACATACAATCCGTTGCATACACTTCAGCATATAGACACATTAGAAACTAAAGAGTATAAGCCCTAGCTAGATCTCTCCAGACAAATGGAGTGGGAGAAGTACCACTAAGAACAGAGAGAGCACCTTGAAAAGGAAATTTACAACAAATCATAATGACCTACTGAGACAATGTCAAATACCCACACAAGCCCACTAAATCACTAGATAAGAACAAAAAGATTCCACAAAGACACTAAACTTGGTGAACGCTGTACAGTAGTTTAGCCTTCATTCTATGCAGTGCTTGTATGATTCCTATGCAATCCATAGAGTTTGAAGTGAGGTCTTTCTAAACGCTTCATGGAGAGTGGATACACACCATGATGCTTTTGACAGCTTAAGCTTGTAGTTCAGCCTTTCGGCCCCCTAATCCCCCTCAGAGGCCGAGGGCTTGAGCGCTTAGGAGGAGGGGTGGGGAGCCTGGGCCAGTGCCTGGGATCCTTCAGTGATCGGCCCAGCCCTGAGCACAAACACAGGCCAACCTGCTCAGCCCACATGCACCAGCCACAGGCGTCAGGTCTACCTGTTCCGACAGGCTACCCCCAGCCTGACCCGTAGGTAGCCCCCGGGGACATTAATTATGGAGCACTCTGACTTGTTGAAAGAGAAAAAAGGGCAGGGATAAGGAACAAAACAGGCAAAAGAAAAGAGGAGCTGTTGTTACAGTACCTGTCAAGCTCTAATCACGTCCCGCACCGCCACACGCCTTTTAACTCGATCGGGTTTCCCATTTATCATCCATAAGCCAAACAACGCTTGCTTTCTTTTGCCGTTTTTGTTTTGGCTCTTCCGAAACAGATTAAAGTTTAAACCCCTCATCCCTGTCTATTTCACCTGCCCCAGGACTCGTAATAGCTCCCACAATCCCACTCAACACTCTCCTCTCCTAAGACCCACACAGACCATTTATTTACTACAGGTCTTCTTAATGGTCAATCGGCTGATCGCAAATAAAAGTCAGGGCTGCCACGCAGCTAATACGGCTCGGTCAATCCCTGTCACGTAAAACAATGAAATCTTAACTGACTAATGCAATTGGGTAATGGAAGCAGTGGTGACATATATATTACCTTTAAGTGTTACTGATTATTTTAACAGGATGTGGGATGGGCATCTTTCTATCAGCTCTTGTAAAAATTTACCACAGGAGCATTAGGAAATATTAACTTGTCCTCACTGGACGACAGGTGGGGAGTTGTGTAAACTAACAGTGAATAACAACAAAAAGATCATATAATCTATAAAATGCGTGTGGAACCTGTGCAGGGTATGTCTAAGCTCCCCATGGCCCACAAGTAGCTTAGAACAAGTGGTGTTTGTTGAATCCCTCCTTGTCAACAGCTATTGTTGCCTCTAAGTCAGGAAGACAGAAGGAAATGGATGGGTGTGGATGGCATGGCAGAGTGATGGTGGTAAGGGGTCAAGCCTTTTTGAAGGTTATTTTTTGCTGGGATCCGAATAACTGACGGGAATGGTGGATTACTCCCTGTCCAAATGGAGTATTAATAATGCAAAGTTAACACAAACTAAATAACAGTGTCTCGCCGTGTTGACAGCTTAAGAAATAATTGACCAATGTGCTCCCAGGCAGAGAGACAATGGGCAGAGAATTCAACCCAGCAGCTGACAGAACCCATTGAGCATGTCACCCAATTCTGCATCTCCAGGCAGCAAAGTCAGGTCAGAGAAAGGGTTACTGCTAGCTCTGGTTAGTGCCACCCATGGCAGTAAATCACATGTCTCTGTTAAATACAGTACGGCCAAGTTAACTAATTCCCTGACAGGCTTCTAGAGCACTACAAAAGCCTGCTATTTACAGGCTGTCAAACACAAGACGGAGTCTCAATTCTTTCGTCCCTCACATGAAGAGAGTGAGCGTTTTGCTTTTGAATATAAAAGCTCCACACCCAGCAGTGTATGGTGACTCACACACCACCTGTGCAACGCCTCTTGTTATGGCCTAAACACATACATATAAATCAAAGACTAAATGGCACGACATGAGGCACAAAGATAAACATTTGCTCTAAGTATGTCATGTTGGGTAAACAGTGCCTAGCCACTGTGAACTATTTGTAGCTAGCATGAAGCGTGTCGTGCAACTCTCCAGCCATGTTCTCTCCTTTCTCGTATGAGCGAACTGCACACTAAGGTGTCAGCTCCAACAATGAGGTCACAGAGACAAAACACAAAAGGTAGACAAAGCATAGTTCTCTCTGCCTGAACATGACCTGCCGGCAACTGTGACACAAACCACAAAGTGCCGTCGGCAGAAGGACGTCCTTAAAGCTATACTGCCTTCCCAAACAATGCCAAACCCTACAAAAAAAAAAAGAAAAAAAAAAACAGCCACCAAAGTCGCAGAATACTGTCTGCTCAAAGTTCACAATGCCTCTCCAAGGTCTGTCTGACTTCTTTCTTCACCTCCCTCTTGCTCTCTCTTTCTGTCTCCCTCTCTCCTTTTCTTGCGCATATGTGTTCCATTGTTGGGGGGCTATCATCATCTCAGGCATGACAGTAGGTGGAAACGCTATCTTTCATTACACAACGTATAAATAGTGTAATCTATCAGCTCTGTCAATCAGGATGATTGATTATGGCCTGTCACAGAGAGAGAGTGACATATTAGAAAAGTTCTGTTAACAATGCCTATTGCGAGTGGGGCCTGCCACAGAAGCGAGTGATTAATGTGTTGTCAGCCTGTAATCCCACACCCCTGGCTAATGAGGCAGGAATTTATCATCTTTACGGAGTGGCAGATGTCAGAGGGAAAGGAATCCAAGTGCTGGAAACAATATACTTTTTTCCCCCTCACCGTGCCTGACGTGACTGACAAGCTCTGAAAACCACAAAGAGGCCTTGTGTAAGCACTGACTCGAATGAGGCGACTTTCATTTGGCATCCAAGGCGCCTTTCGGCAAGTCAACAACTCCTCAGAGCGCAGAGCACACAGTCCTCGTAAGTTGTAACGTTGTCGTTTTAATCGTTGCTGATGGTGTGTTACGAGGTGTTAGAGAGATTTAGGCCGTGTTTTAGACTCTCAGGGCACAAACAAAATACAATATAATTTATAATGTCATTTCCCCTCGTGTGCATTTGCCATCTTCTTTTCACTTCATTAAAAACGCACACCCCTGAGTGTTTGTTTATGGCACGCAAACCCACACAAATTGCTTGTATGCTTTCGCTGTGAGTCATGAGGCGCGGGTGGGTGCTTGGGTGGTTCCTGATGGTGCTCTTCGGGGGACCAGGACCCACGGAGCCAAGGTTATTGCCACAAAGTGTCATGCACACAACTCCAAACAAAAAAACAACAACCGCAAAAACTTTTTCAGTTTTCAATTTCTGTGCAACATTCATGCTGTACATAAGAAAACAAAACAATCTTCCTTTCCTTGGTGTGATTTAAAAATAAATAAATAAAGTTCAGATGAGCTTATCTAAAATATCATCCCCTGTGGGACATTTCTTTGCATGACAGCATATGACATGTAAACTCAGTCAGAGCTCTGTCATCAGTGGTGCTGGCACATTGGCTTGTGTGTAGTTCAAAGTGACACTATTAGCATTATCTGATCAAACAGGATGCAGGATTACTTTAAGTAGGCCTAGTGATCTGGCTCCTCCTGAACCCAAACTTTGGCAGCATCCCGAGCATCAACACGGAGGAGCGCAGAGGCCCTCTGAAACAAGCCATCTGTGTTTAATTAGTCTGGCAGTGTCTTAGCATCATCAGAGGGAAGCTGAAAAGTTAAACCGTAATTAAACAATGAACACTGACGCCCTGGGACCCCCTTGTCTCTCTACCGTAATTGGAAAAAAAACATAATTTAATAACTATCGTAAGTGAAGGGAATAAAGTGTGATCAGTGAAGAAGAAAAAAAAACTGCTAGTGGACTATTAAGTTCTGGACCACTGAGTAGACTAAAAAGCCATTGAATAATCCAAAACATACTGGCAGAGCTGGTTTAAAAGGATTATGAGTTTTCCATGGATCTTCATGGTGCTTTTAAGAGACAACCAATAACAGATGTGCAAGAAATTGTGCACAATTGAACATGTCTTTCAAATCTTTCTGATTCCTGAAACAGAAATATTTCAGACTTTGTTTGCTAAGACAAACCCCAGAGAGCACTGGAAGTCATGATGATAAATGAGGCATCAGGTTCGACACAGACCTTCACAGCATTACAACTTACAATCATTTAGGCGGAGACCATTTTCTGTCAGCTGCAACATCTAGCAAGAGACAAACAGAAAGCAAAAAGCCATAACAGAAAGCAAAAGCAGACCACTGGCATAGCAATGTCCAAGATTTTCCGCTTAGGCATAATTATCAGCCTGGCAACACTCAGCAGAAATACTTGAAAACATCTGTTTGTTTTCAAGCTGAAATGTATATCATTTTTTTTTGCTGAGTCTGATGTGACATTGAGGTCACATGCCCCTATCATTTCGCTTTGAACAAGTTCATAAATCAATCTCCAAGCTATTACTAACAATTAAATCTGTCTTAAAGTTTTACTGTCTGTTTGTAATGTGCAATGTCATATGATTTATGTGGACACAATGAGTCACTCCTTGTAATTGCGTCTGTTTTTGTGGACGGTGCCCTCACGGTGACCTGTTTCCTCCAGCTGCCAGATCACTTACAGCAGCATTTTCCTGCCTCAACCCAAACACTAGCTCTCAGGACACCTTTTCAGAACACAGGGCTATGCCCAAGAGCTGCTCCAACCTGCACAGTATGCCACAGACCCATGGCTCTCATTACACTATCAGCATGTGAGATTGCTTAGCTGAGAGTCATAGTTTTCAAAAGGTCAGTCAACTGCTTAACTTAATTTTTCTCTCTCAACAACGGTGACTAATAGCATCTTAAATTACACTCCCAACAAATTCTCCGCCATCTAATATGCATGTGAAAAACATGGGCCTTTAAAGTGGTTAAATCAAGCACCCTATTAAGAATTTTGTCCCTTGTGATCTACACTGATTTAAGCTACTCTTTAAGTCATGCAGCAAACTAAGCTTGGCCAGGATAGGTAAAATTTGTTTTGAAGTAATGGCTGTAAACTTTTGTTACCAAGTGATCTGCTTCACAGGGCTCCTGCTTCCCATTGAGAGTGATATTTTTATGACTTTGTCTCCAAGGAAAGATTTATCCTGTGAAATGATTCTGCAAACTCACTGAAGGCACATTTGTGGACAGCCATTCTGCCGGCTGTTTATTATGTTGGAAACGCTTCGGGGAACTCATAATTCTCCAGCAAAGAGATGAATATGGCAACGAGCTTTACAAGTCATACAAGAGAGATTACAGCCCAAAGAAAAACAATACGGGTCTGTCCATCTCACTTCCCCTGGCCTAATAAAGTGGAAAACACATCAGCCATCATCCACAGGGCCCCGAGTGAAGTATTGCTCCCTCGCTCCGCTGTCTTGATACTGACTGCTCCCTGCGATGAAAAGCAGATTAACAAAAAGAGAAGTCCTGAAAAGATCCCACTTCATAACTTTCCTGGCCGTGCCACCATCAATTAAGCTGCAGAGGCCTGTGCCTGGGACTGGAGCTGAAGGGAGCCTGGGGTTGGCTCAGGCCGTCTGCACTCAGGGCCCGGGCCCCGGCTGTCTGCTCCTCATTAACCACTGGAGGATGTGGAAGAGGGCCGCTATCACAATAAGAGAGTCACGTCCAATGCCTCATCCAAGCCTAATCGAGCTGACGCCCTGGGCACCGTTATACCCTTACGGAGCAACCAAACTGTTTTTCGTCAGGGTGGGGGTGAGGTGGGGGTTACTTCATCCATCGTAATGAGGGGACGAGAAAAAGGAAAACACTTTTGACATGCTGATGTCAGAGAAATATTAATTTGGTTTGAATCCCGTGGTTCCTGCATAATGGTTGAGGCCAAAAAGAACAAAACGTGCTTGCGCAGGTTGCCAAAGCGTTGTCAGGCTGTTTTGACAGACACAACCAGTTCTTTAAATCTTTAACAACATCAGAGACGATTCAGGGTACCTCCAGAGGAAGTTAAGGAACTAGCCCACACTTCACCACATATATTTTTCCAAAAGCAGCCCGGCGACTCCATGCGGTTTAACGCCATCACATTCCATGACCTCGAAGTCCTCAAAGAGAATTATCACATTATGGCATTCCTGCACGCCCAATTTCCCAAAAACACAGCTTAAGGGTTTCCACTTTCCTGACTCCTTACTGTGCCTTTGGAGACAGACAGACAAAGAAGGAATGAGAGACAAAGAGAGAGAAAGAAAGAAAGAGAAAGAAAGGGAAAAATACTTAAATACCGCTTTTCAGTTTCCTTGTTTACTCCAGGTACTTGTTTATCCCCATCTCCCCCACTGGTGAAATTGCTCTCCTTCGCTTCCCAAGAAATCCAATAAAACTGAGGCCCAATTATGCTGTCGTCATAACTACAGCCTAGCAAATGACCTTCCTTGCTTCCATCATATCAAGCCCACGGCAACTAAAGACAACAGCCTCCAGACAGATCATTTTGTACCACTTATATTAATATACAGTTTTAGGGAGCACTGGTGCATGCTGGAGGGAAAATCAATGTTGAGCAGAGAGGCTTTTCAACATGGCACCACTAATGTCTCCTTGAGCTGAACAGCAAAGGTGCTTGTGTTTCAAAACATTTCAGATGTCCAGTCTCTGATAAGGCTGGGCCCGGGTCCACTAATCTGTGCCTATTTACGCCATACTGAAAAAGAGCAACAGCCCCGGGATCAGCCTGTTTCAAAACAGTTTTGGATGACATTCTTTCTACACCGATGATTCTGGATGTAATTTACCAGCCTTGGAAAAGGTTTGAATAGCTATGGTATTCATATTGTATTAAAATGTATTGCTCTTTTATGAAAGCCATATGGGCGGATGAAGTGTCATGGTGTAGCCCTGATTGAAAAGCAGCTTTAAGCATGGTCACACTTCATTCTGGGCTCATGCAGCCAGCGAGGATTCAAAAGTTCAGAGCAGCTCATATTTACCCTCTCCTCTCCTCTCCTCAGAGCTGCTGCAGTGTGCTTCCATGCCCCTCCACACTGATAGGCACTGGATGAGATTATATACAGGACACACTGAGGTCATCCATGTGACAAACACTGGGCACTAATGCACACTGCACACTGCTCATGGACAGGACAGGACAAGACAGGACAGGCTCCAAGTGTGCAGCACAGGATCAAAGGCAGCACATCTTTCACATGCCCTGCTGCAGTAGGGCCGCGTTATTAAAAAACGCTCATGTTAAAACAATCAGCCAAGTTTCCATCTCAGAAGCATGATTTGTAGCGGGTCCATGCAGAAGTAGGCAGAATATGCAGGTCCTCAATTCTAATTTTTATTCAAACAACTCAAAAGATAATTGAATAATGCCTCTCTCCGCCACAAATTTAAATTTTGTGTCATATCATCACGTTAATTTTCCGAAAAAAATGTTACACCTGATACAGTAAACAAATACTTTCTTTACACCTAATATAATAAATGTTAATCTATGGTTGTTTTGAACAACATTACATGAAGTTGTTTTGAAGTAAAAATAAATAAAGTCACAACACAACCCAGTTGGATTGATGTTCTGGGAAAAATTTTATTACAAAACATATTGTCAAATTCAAAAAGGATAATTCAGATACGTTTTTTTATATGTGCTTTAAAAACAAAAGAACCAAAAGCAATGCAATACTCTCAATAGGCACGCATGCCAAAGTACTAATTATAGTGAGCTTCAAAAGCCTAGGTGCTGCCTTGTCTCTCAGACAAGGGGTAGACGCCCCGCCGGACAGCACATAAAAGCAAACACAAATAACTAATTATGCCAACATCCCTGGGCAACCCTCATTGCATGGTGGGTCTGTCGGTGGAGCTTGTTAATTGGTGACCTGCACTATTGGTCAGCAGACAATCAGAGACAATGATGAAGGCAATTAGGGGGAGTGTGCGCACGCACGCCCCATGGAGCTTGTTATGGCTGCCACATCATGTCTCATCTAGCTCAAAACAATTGCGTCGGAAACACCGAAGTGACAGCTGCGTGGACGGGTGCGATCGCGGGATGCCGGAGCAATGGGCAGCTCCTTCCACATGAAGCAAAGCCATAGAGATGGGCATTGTCTGGAAGACTAGCCACGCAGATCATTCAGGGGAGATAGGATCTGGGCTCATCTAATGGTACACTCTGGCATACTACAGATATAGACTTTCCTAAACCACTTCTGTTCAAAACATCAGAACATAGAGGATTAGAAATATCAACTAAATTACTAAAATGATACTATTCATTCAATCATTCATTAATCTATTTATTCATTGAGTCATTCCTTCTAAACATAGCTGACAATGAGACATATTCTGTGTAAATAACAATCTGCTCCATCTCTTTTCCTACTGTGCGTCTGCCCTGTCAAATGTTAGCTTTTGTTTTGCCATTCTATTTGCATATTTACCTCCCCAAATCCAGCACCAGAGCACTTGGGTGGATTCACAAATGATCCCCACTTTAAATATTTTATAACTTCACAATTACATGAAATGAAATACTAACTTAACTAAAGCTGTTCGTTCAAATTCTCGGAAGGGAGGTGGAAAGAGAGAAGCATGTTTCAAACTATTTCTCTCAAACACGTACACACACACACACACACACACACACAAAAGCTTAAAAAAAGGCCAGAGCGTATCCTGAGAAAAAAGGGGCGAGCAAGAGAAAGAGAGGAATAATTGCGAATGCACAGGATAATTAAGCGATTGTGACTGTCGTGTACTTGAGCTGTCGGCCTGATCTGGACGGCTGTCACGCTTGGCAACACAAGGCCGAGAGGACAGGCGCCATCGCCTTTGATCTGGGTTCATGCATACGGAATGAGGTCAGGCGCTGGTCATTAAAGAGAACCTCCCTGTCCCGACTGCAGACAGTCACAGAGCAAAAGCTTCAAAAGGAGCCGCATGCCAGCCAGCACAAACTCTGAAGGGTGCTTTATGACAATTAGACAAGAGCAAACAATGACAGAGAGAAGGGGGGCAGTAATGCTGCGCACTGAAAGGTGGATGGTATTGTGGTAACCGTCCCTACACAAACACAGATCTCTTCACACACACACACACACACACACACACACACACGCACACACAGACACACACACACACACACACCATTAGAGGTCCTGATATTCATCAGAGAGTGGGAGGGGAGTGTGTGTGGGTGACCTATTTGGTGATTAGGAGAGGCCATGCCACTTTCACATACATTAAAAGCCTACCCTTAGGGGGAATCCTCAATTTGAAGATTTTATTGTTTTACATTAACGGGAGGGGGGTGGGGAGTAAAGCTCTGGAGTCAACAAAGCGGTAAGTCACCTGTTCACACTTGGGCTTGACCACCTTCATGAAGGCCCCCCGGGCCAGAGCTTCAGCCTGTTCTCTCTTGGTCACTCTCCTGGTGTCCAGGAACTTCAGATTGGGAAGTTTGTGGAGGACAAAATATCTGCGACAAAACAGCAGAACAATAGCCAAGTCTTGTCAAGACGCATTTCACTAAAAATGCCTACGAGGGATTGTTTTCTTCTTTCCAACACATCTGAAAAATAAACATGACATTTGTCTCTGAATAAATATTTGCGACAAACAGAAAACCATTGATCAAAAATGGAACATTGTGCAACATTGCTGGATCTTATTACATTTGTTACTTGCACCAGGGGATTTAAAACACAAAATTATAGCTTGTAAATCCAAAGACAGTAATTCCAATTTGTCAAATGTTCACAGTGCTTGAATGAAATTAAAACTGAGAACTTGTTTACTTGGTACCAAACCTTACCAGTGATTAGATCTGTTCATGGGTAATCTCCTTCAAAGTAGGATAAAAATAAGGACAACATATAAATAGAAAAAAAAAGACCTCATCTGCCATACCTGTCATTCCGGCAGCATCACAGGCCGCTTTCACTAGCTCTCAGAGACTTGCTATCTTTCATTGGGAAAGGGGGAAAATGTCATAAGATAATGGCAGGAATACGGAGATGACAACAGATTCTTTTCACAGGCGCTGCTGAGGCGGGGGAAGCGGCGTGTCAGGACTGAACTTGAGACAGCAGTTAAGTGGAGGGTGAGAACAGACAGCAGTCTGGGCAGAGGCGCCGCTGCTGAGCCTCGGTAGGGCAGGCGCGGGGTGCACAAGCTCACGCAGCACAGCTGGGACAAATGCATTGTGATGATGACAATGATGAAGGCAGAGAGCTGAAACCACTGGCATGCCTTTCAACACTAACGGATCGCTGGGGACTAGAGCCATGTTTGGGGCTGTTTAGGACAAAGGCCACTAATTGATATCCTTTGCTAATGGTAGCCAACATGGCATAGCTATACAGTTTGCCATAGCATACAGTTTCAAATGTTGGTTCTCATTATGTATTAAAGAAAAAAAATAAATGTAGTTATGGTGAAGCAAGTTAAAGTGAGGCAAAATTAAATACTTAATGATTAATTATGGTTAAAATTAAATGGTTAAGCTTTCAGGAACACAACTACAAAAAATCCTAAAAATGATATAGCTAATCTAGCTTTTATAAAATAGGTGAAATACAATTTAACCACAAGCGCAAATAAAAATGTATTAAAGCCTAAAGTCATATAACAAAATTAATATGACTGAAAACTACCTTTGATAAAAAAATCTAACCTACCTTTAATATAATCAGAGATTATGTCTTCCACGAAAAAATTGAAAAACTGTATTTTTTGGTTGTTGAGGATATATTTTTGTGTATTTTATCTTTTGTTGAGGATATCTTGTTGTGCATTATTGTGTGTGCATGTTTTTGTCTGTGTGTGCGTGTGTGTGTACGTGTGTGTACTGTAGGTGTGAAAGCATGGACACACACTTCTGTAGGTGTTGTTTCTGTGGCCCCTGAGGGCGGAAACTGTCCATCAAACTCTTTGTTCTTTTCTCCCCAAACACAGATTGGACGGGGAGATAGCGTCAGCGGAACGGCTCAGTAAACACATGAGTCAGACCTAAGAGTGGCTGTGGCTGGGGCTGGGGCTGCATTCCTCCCTGGCAGGACGTCCATCCTTCACTGCAGACGAGTGTCACTGCCTCGCCGGCTCCAGCTGTATTTCTCCCGCAGACTCCAGCCCACACAAGTAAACAATGATGGATGAGCGCTGGGGGCTGCGCTAAAACCCGCCTGCGTGTATTTATGCCTTTTCATTTCATTTGACTAATTGAAGGAGCCGGGAGAGCGGCACAATATTTCACTGGTGCGTTGAGAGGCGGGCGGGACGGCCCCGGCGCACTGGAGGCTCTGGGCTGCCCAAGGCTGGTCCTGGCACGACCTACGCGCTGCCTAACCTTGTCAGACATGAAATCTGCATCGTGCTCCACTTGATGTATTACTCTCTGACACATTATGAATATTACATCACAAACCCGCAGATGCTGTCAATCACCAGAAGAATGCCCTTCCGCGGGATTAAGTGAAGCATAGGCGGCAGTGTGGACTGGGGCAGCACATTTAAGCTTCATCTGTATGCTAAATGATTAATACTGTACACAGTCAGAGAGAAATGCACTCCAGCTCCAGACAGACAAAGGAACGCTTTTCTCCCCCCCAACCCCCTTTTTTTGCCTCCATGATCGCGTTTGGCATTGAAAAGCTGACAAATGTGGTTAAAGAGCGTGGCAGCGCGCTCCTGTAAGTAGTGGGCCTAATAATTAATGCATCATTTCTGCTTGTACTGTGGCATTGCAAAACACTCATTTGCGGTGATCACAATTCACTCATGAAATCGAATTCTCTTCTCTCTCCGTGCCACCCAACTAGAGTGGTGGTGTAGACAAGCCTTCAGAGAGCGCTGCCGTGATAAATAATAAAAAATAAAAGCCCTCTGTGCGGTATGATTTACTGCAACTCTTGCGTCCTGTGCAATAACTGTTCATCCAAAAAATATGAATGGTTAGCAAACAAAACAAAGCCTGCAGACAAATATCAGCAAAAAACACTCTGAAGGGAGCATGTAGGAAAAACTGTGGATGACATTATGATGGATAATCAGACAATCAGACAGACTTCAGAACACTTCACAATGGGGTAACGCAAACATGGACAGAAAAAAAAGATCTCAAACTCAAACAAGCAATCTGTTCTTCTGTAGCCTGTAGTAGCGAGGAGCTCACCTGTATCTTTGGTAGTCGTCCTCATCTTTGTCCAAGCTCACCAGCTGATTGGGGCAGGCCTCATTTCCCAGCAGGCTTAGGTACTCCAGTGCTGGCGCCGCTTCCGCCAAATGCTCTAGCAGCGCCTCAATATCAGTGAGGTGTCAGGGATCGAGGGTCAAGGATTGGCCACTATTAATTACATTAGCATGTTTGCCCCCCCTGCCCACAACAGCCCTCCCATCCTCCAGACTGTGCATCCACATCCACCCACACCCCCACCCTAGGAGCACAGGGCTGTCAGATTTACCACCACCCTCAAAGGCATGTCAGCAGGCATTGTGCTTCAGGCCCACTGCGGGGGCTAAATGTAAGGCAGGGAATTTGGCATATGTGGAGAGAATCTGGCTGCTTTTTGTGCCCCTTGCTTCTATTCTTTATTTCCAAGGTAGCTCATACAGATCATTAAAGGCATTGACAAAATGATGGATGCCCTGTGGTTTAATAAAAAAAAAAAAAAAATCCCAGAGCCATGGAAACTTTTCCGATGTGGAAACAAACAGCCACTTCACGGGCGCATTCATCACTAATACATTCACTTCATTGGAAAATTGAGCCCCCAAAGTGTCAAAATACAACGGCACTAATGCGGCACTTGAATTGAAATGGCACCGTGCCACTACAGGATGTAAATAATTGGCCCATTAGCATGTGCCGACCACTTCACTGCAGAATTCTGCTATGGAGCTGCTGACACGCTCTTGAAAGGGCTGCGTTTTAATGCACAAACTGGAAGTGTGTGTATGTGTGTGTGTGTGTAAAAGAGAGAGTGAGAGTGTGCATCATTACCACACACTGTAAAACTTATTGTTAAAACACAAGCATTTCTGCAACATCATGGACACTTATGGGGACTAATCAAAGTACAGCTGATATAAAATCTGCACTTTCCTCCAAGTTGAAAATACAAACATGTCCTGAAACATGCTACATGAAAACAGCACAAAAATTACCCGCCTCTGCATATGCAGTAAGTAGGCTAACTGTTTTTATGTTCAATTAAAAAAACAAATATATAATTAGCATTGTTTGATAATAACTGTGAAGCTATTATCCAGACTTGCAATGCTCTGTCAACAGATATGCTTGCAGTCCTTGTCTTGCCTGTTGTCATACAGTACATTTGGCAACGCGCTCTCAACCACTAGAGGTCCTCATGGCACAAAAACTACTCATCATCTCGTTGGGTAGATCTGCATGGTTGCATTGTTTCTCTTAGCGCGACAAAGCCCCACATGCTAATACGAAATAAATAGGCCTAGATTAAGACTTTGAACAGAATCCTAATGGCATCACGTTTGACACAGCACACTTACTGTATTTACTCCCCTGATTAGTTATTCTTTTTTTTTCTCTCTTTCTTTTTTTTTAAAAAGGGGGCTGCAATTGTCCATTATGAAAACCAAAGGCACAAAGAGGTCTTGATTCAAAGGATATTTGGTTCTTATTGAGTGTGAGGGTATGGAGTTGAGGTAACCTGGGCAACTGGAGGTCGTTCCCCAGAAGATTGTTGTCCACAATCAGCTCCTCCAGCTCGCTGAATGCATTGAGCCCCACGAGTGACCTGCAATGATAAGGCAACAGGAAAAATGATATGGCCCTAAATCAGGGGGAGGCCATTATGTGCCGAAATAAACATTTCAGTCTCCCACTATTCAGTAGCAGGAATAGTGTGTGGCTGGGCACTGTCAGGCTGAGGTGAATGACAAGAATTAGTGGCAGTGAGAGCCCCTGGCATGGCGCGGCATCCCTCACTGCCTGGCAGGATGAGGGATGAGGGTCACTTGTGAGTAGCCAGGATTCAAAACAAAGGGCTTCAGAAATGCAGGGTCCGCGGGATGAATCTGTCAATGTCTTGTGCCTTCAGGCACCCAGCTTTGCCTGACCCTAACCCTCCATTCCCAAGATAAATAACTCTGTCACAGCTCACCTTCACTCCCCGAACACAAATTTAACTTGTCATCCATCATTTTCGGGGCAGGAAGCGTAATATGCTTACAAATGGAACAGATCTAAGTTTTTAGCTGCTTCCGTGTGAGGAATCCATGCTTATGTTTCAGAAAACTTTTGTTTTTCACAGGATGAGTTGGTTCATTTCATTATGTATTCCTTATCCCTCCCTCCCTCCTCCTCCCCTCCGAGGGGCTTTCATATGCACTGTCCCCTCCCCCCACCCTGACATAAACATGATTGAGGGTGGTGTTCAGTATAATGTTAGGGGCCTCCCAAAGTTCAAGCCGTGGAAGGTGCACAAAGACAGGCTATGCTTCTCCTAATCCTTACAAATGGCAGAGGCCGTCAACCTACAACACTTGTGTCAGTGCTGAGTTAATTGACATTTAAAACTGCCAACCTATATTGATTAAAAAACACCTGCCATTCCTTGAAATAAAAGCAAAACAAAAGTAAAAGTAAATACACATTTATCTATTTTAGTTTTTTTTTATTATAAAGATTTGAATAAATATTCTGTATATTTAAATAAGCCAATTACAAAACATCTTTTGTTTATTTAAACTTTTTAAGATCTATTTATTTTAATTCATATTGATTATACGAAGGACAAACCAATCCAATCTCCCCTGTATGCAACTGTGTCCTTTTAGGAGTAAACGCTGTCCTGAGCCGAACAAACGTAGCAGTGCTCTGCTTCATGTCAGTGTCAGAATCCAGCCCATGCTCGGGTTATGTTTATGTAAATATAATACTCTTATCATGAGAATCTGTGTGTGGCTGGCAAGGCGAGGCGCGGTGGAAAGAGCACACAACTGCAGAATGGCTGGAGGGAAGGCATGAAGGAAGATGACAGGGCATGAAGGAAGACAAAGACTGCTGAACATGAGAGGGACGTGCCTATTGACACCACCCCACCCTGCCCCAATATCTCTCTTTCACACAGACACACACACACACACGCACACACACACACACAAACACATTTGTCTATCAGTAGGTTACTTTGTCTCTGGAACCTCATCCTGGTGTCATGTGCTTGCATTGTGTCCAGCCGGAGAGTTAAGAGTGAGAGCATGAGGTGCGTTTGTTGTGGCGGCTGCACCTGTTTGGTGTGGGTGCCGGAGCTGGGAGTGGGGCTGCTGTGTTATAAGCTGCCTGCTTCAAAGGGAGCTGCGTGGCACGGAGGTGGGGGGTGCTTATTAATTGTTGTTTTCATGTCACCACTGCTGTGTGCACTCGCTGATTTAATCAGTTAAATTCACAGCCAGGGGAGAAAGTCCGCGCCGCTGTCCACACAACATAAGGAATGCAGAAATAATGGTCTGCTGCCTGTTAAATACAACAGCCCAATGTTCACACAGCCATGAGAAATGCACTCATACACTAGACTTCCCAAGAGACGCTGCATAATAGGCCCAGTAAAAGGACTCCTACAATAAGTTCAAGGAGCTAATCAGCAGAATTAGTGTGTGTTCAGTCCACATGTGTGAACGTTATAGGTACATGCACACACAAAGGCTGGTGCTTACATGCACAGATAACCACAGGCATATGTCCACACATGCACACACACACACACACACACACACACACACACACAGAGGTAGGAACCCCCCCCCCCTCCCCCCCGACTCATCATCATTTTCCCCCTGGGGAATCCAGAGCAGTCTGTGCATTTTCGCCACCATCTTCAGAACTCACACCACAATGACAGAATATCACAATGTGGTGAAGCCTGTCTGAAGCAAGGAGAGAGGAAGAGTGGGTGAGAGAGAGAGAGAGAAAAAAGGACATCGAAAGGAGGAAGATAAAGAGAGGGAGAATCACAGAACAGAAAGGCTGGGAGGGACAAAAAGCCACTCCACTGAACCCACTCCTTGTTAAGATAATTATGATCAAACTCATTGTCACAGCTAATACCTCACCCTCCCTGTTTGTATGCTATAGTTCACACTTGGCCCCTATTAGCTAACAAGCACACTGGGCCTGGGCTTGCAAGAACATGTTTTTGGTGAGAGTAAGTCTGTTCAAATAACATTCTACAGGCAGAACTGTCTAATGTGGTTTCAATTGAATGAAATTCTATTCTCAGTAAACATAATGTTCCCATACTGTACTGTCACCTTGTCCAATTGCAAATGCTATATTGTAAAGATATTTACAATATGTTGTATGTATGTGTATGATTACATAGATTACATAATCAACAAGTCCCTCCTTAAGAACTAAATGTTGGTATATTAAAGTTATGTACAGTATATGTGTAAGTAAGGGAATGTATAAAAAATACAGTGAGTTTCTGATGGAAGAATTGGTGGTCTTTGGAGCTGTCAATTCTCATTAGTGGAACATCCTGTACAATACACAGAGCAGTAGAGTGCAATTCATCCCACTTTACAAGCCACAATATTTGATCTAACCAGATTTAGATGTCTTTCCTAACTTCAGCAATACATACATCCAAAACACTAATATTAATTAAAAAAACAGTAACATTAATATATATTTATAATTGTAATAATTTTAATATCTACTAATAGTAATATAAAAAAAACAAATATATAATATTATAATTATAATCTATATTCTATTATAATCTATTTTTACTTTCACATGAGCCCCATACATTTCCTATATGGAAATCACTGCTGAGCCCTGCAGTGCAGAATAATACAATAATATCACTGGCATGGCAGAAATATCTTTAGCCTTTTCTCCATTTATTTAGAGCATGGAAGAAAGAAAAAGCACAAGGCGGGCAATGCTCAAAAAACAGCCGACGATAGGACAGAACAACTGACAATGACCCAGAGACGAGTTGACAGAGATGGATGGATCGATAGACAAATACTAATGCAGACACGCTGATTGATAAACTACTGCTGACAACAGGGGGAGAAAACACTCCGCAATTATTGGTTGAAATGTCAGTCACTGGCAGCCATTACTTTACAGCAGGGCCCTCTGGTCACATGGTCACTACCTCTGAGAGGTAAGAGTCCATGACACATGAGCAGACTGTGTGTGTGTGTGTGTGTGTGTGTTAGCAAGAGAAAGAAGAAAAGAAGAAAGGCAAACAAATAAGCCAAAAGGATCCTCAGCTCAAGGGCTGCTGTTTGTTTCTGAGTAGCTCCTTTATTTCCAAAGGACATCACATCTCACGCTCTTATTTAGGCCATCAAAGGCCCCCTTTATTGGCCAGTACTATGCAGTGTCAATTTCTCCCACTGAGAAACGCATTGAGACCACCCTCAGCCCCTCCAAACTTCCACTCCATGTGTGCCCCTCTATTTATTTGTGCTCTTGCTTTGGTATAGGTCTCCTGTGGTGCTGTCATTTCAACTCCCTGCTCACTACTGTTTTAGAGCTCTCTCTCAACTATCTATTTCTTCTCTCTCTCTCTCTCTCTCTTGCTGCTCTTCATTTTTTCAGCAGCTCATTGAATTCCCGCTGTGTCAGTGGTGACAGTCATGTTTGTGCTGATCCTTTGATATTTGTCTTCTTCATATCCTCCGCACCAGTGAGCCTTCTTCGTGCCTCTAGCCAATGGTGGGAACAGACGTCCCTGGGCAGCAATATGGGGACGTGCTCCAGGACCCGTGTGAAAGTGCCTCACCAAGCCGCCAGCCCACTTAAACTCAGGTTAAACTCAGGCAAAACACGACCTAGGAGGAGCCATGTTGAAGCAGGCAGGCAACAGCAGAGACACACAGAGAATTACAAAGGCACTCAGGACAGACTAAGATATTTGCTTCTCTCACTAACGCTTACCTGCAATTCAGGCTATTCATGAAACTTGTTAAGGAAAATACCGAAGATACTGACTTAAACAGAATTGTGAAAATAGTCCAGAACTAACTACGAGTAGCAGTGAGCGTCATGACCATGTGACACCCAGAGGTCTCATAATGAAGCTAGTGCTGAGAGACTCATGTGTGCATGGCTGGAGGAAGGCATGTTTTCCCCCCCGGAGGAGCTGGACAGACTTGAGGCTGACAGGCAAATTGACAGGCTGCTTAGAGGGCAAAAGATAAAGGCTTGATGAATTGGCCAATACTGGTGGAGTGATGGGCCTCATATGTGCAGAATGGACTGGCTGCCTTGCTGCCCTGATAGCCTGCCAAGATAAGACACTGTAATGAATAGGACAGGAGAGGAAGATGCAGTAAAACGGAGGTTTCCACTGGTTTTAATAAACTTAATAAAGTCTCTGAATGAAGAGTGATGGCTATGAGAAATTCATCTCCATCCACACTGATATGGACAAAACTAGTGGTCCATTAAAATACTATGATAAACCACAGGGTGAGCAAGAGGAACTTTTGGTGGAATCGCTGAGAAAACACTAAAATGTAAATATACACAGTATATATATATATACACACACACACAATTTTTAACACTGAAATATGCAATGCAAAGACATGGGTATGGCAAGATCTGGTAATGGCAGAAGTATTTGTGCACACCGCTGTCACTCAAGAAACCTCAAGTCACGGTGGAGAA
Organism: Limnothrissa miodon; assembly: GCA_017657215.1. Classification (NCBI taxonomy): domain Eukaryota; kingdom Metazoa; phylum Chordata; class Actinopteri; order Clupeiformes; family Clupeidae; genus Limnothrissa; species Limnothrissa miodon. The sequence continues at coordinate 659,049 of JAGFZM010000009.1, read as the reverse complement.
GGAGTTGAGATGAGCAAGCAGCGTCTCGCTGGCTCTGGGAAGACGGTTGGGCTAAGACAAATTACAGGCATATGTTAATGCCCTCCCACCTTCAACCCACACGCAATTCTGTTTTCAATCTTCAAAAGCTGGATGGCTTTGGGGTGGCAGCGAACAGTAAATCTCTGCTGCTGCTGCTGCTGCATTAGGCTGGCCATTATCTGGCCCTAATCTCTCAGACCCTCTGCCGCTGCAGCGCGCAATATGTCACCAACCCTCAGGTGGCAGCAATTTAAAGATCACACGTGTGTGTGTGTCCCAGGATGCATGTCAATTTACATGTGTTAAAAGGGCCTACAGATAAATCCTGCTGTTTAATGGGGACGGACAAACCATCTGCTATTTCCACATTGATAGTGAATCCCCACCCTGCAGGATGATACAATTAAAGACAAATGATTTGTTTCTACAACAATACAATGTAGACACAATAGTGTATGATGCACTAGGTTAAGTAGTGAGTAGTGCACTGTGCTATGCCCCTTTTGGGTCCATAGTGCATGTGGAAAGCGCTTGCATGCACAGGTCAAATGGAAGCGAATGGTGAGAGAGGAGCCGCTGTACAGTGGTGGGGGCTGGTGAAATGAGCTCCAGAAAGCAGTGGAGTGGAGGAGGATCATAAAACTGTTCAAGGCTGGTGGTTGGGTGGAGTGAACCCATGGCGGCAGTGTGTGTGTGTGTGTGTGTGTGTGTGTGTGTGTGTGTGTCTGTGTGTGTACTTGGTTGGGGGGGGGGGGGGGGTAACCATGAGTGGTACTAGGTTTTAAGTCCTGAGATGGTGTGTGTGTGTGTATGGGGAGGGGTGCTGAATTATAGACTGCCTCTCAAGATTCTCAGCTCTTGGTGGTAGGAGGTTAATATTCTCACATGTCATTAGGTCTGCTGGCTGCGCTGATGGCTCATTGAATCAGGCAGCAAATTATTTCCTCATGCTGCCGAGGACAGCGCACTTCAAAGGGAGAGGGGGAGGGGGGGGGGGCTGAGGTCAGGACGGCTCTCCGTTTTGATTAATGACTGGGGATCAGCTGAGGTTGCCCATAAGGTAGGAATGTGACGGAGGCTTTTGACAGGCCTGACTTTTTAAGCAGGATTTGACCCCGGCCCTAGCAAACTTTGTTTCCGACCACTGCCTCTGACTGACCTGATGGGCCCTGTCAGACTAGCTGTGGCCCTTGCGGGCTGTGTGTGCGTGTGTGTGCCAGTTCCGTGGCGCAGGAGCTGTCAGAGACGCTAGACGTCTGCCTCCACCGATCGCTAGAGCCACCTCTGATCGAGTGGGGACGCCCAGCTTCAGCAGGACACCCACTCCAAACCAGCTGCTCTCCCACCTCTGGCCACGCAGCCTCAGTCTAATTAGAGAGAAAAATCACAGCCTTGCCACGAGACACTGGCTGCCTCCAAACACGCTGATGAAGCGCCTGGGTCAGAATGGTGTCACGGCGGCATAAATCTGTTCTTCTGTACATGTAATACAACAGCAAAGGGCGCTGATGGGGACGGAGACATGTCGTTTGCATATGGAGCATATTTATAGCCGGGGAACAGTGAGCGCCCCCCCCCCCCCCTTGCGACTGCACACATGAACAGGCCTCAGCACATGATCATATATATCTGGGGCAGTAAACGTTCCCCTGTGGCTTGCAAATCTGAAAAAAGGATTATTATCCTCCAGCGAATGAGTCATTAATATCAGCTCCTACTTGCTGTTCCCCCTGATAATTAGTCCCAGCCCCAGCAGAACCAAAAGTAATCAAGACTATGACTGATTCATTTGGCTTGTGCTGGTGGTGTGATGCTGTTGCTGCAGACACATGAGACAGGCTCACAGCTCTTCACACCTCATACGCTCACTGTTTACAACGGCCCAGTAGCTCAGTGTGCTCTACACTATACACACAACTTCACAAATGATCTGTTTACAGTGAAATAAGAAAAATATACAAATTACATTGAGAATGTCTGATACTGTAAAAAAAAAAAAAACATCTAAATAGCAATAAGAACACATCATGTGAAAAAAGGAAAGAAATGGGGGCATTTTGCAGTAAAACAAGATGGTGAAGCAGAGCTTAGGTAAAGAAAATGTGAGCTAACTGTTTTTATAAACAATAAGACCCTTCAGCCAGGTAAACACCACTACGCTCCTCCAAGCATTCAGCTACTGCAGAATTGAGGGAGCAAAACTGTCAAGTAGTGTCCATGTACGTGTGAGCATCTATCTAACAGCAAATAATCACAGTGGGGCTGTCACTGCATGGCAAATGATCAATGACACTTGATGGATGACCCTGCCTATACTCTGCTCAGAGGCCTGACTTGGTTTCATCTCCACCAAAAGAAAAGAAAAAAAAAAAAAAAAAAAAAAAAAAAAAAAAAAAACGACAGGGGAAAAAACAGGCATCGGTGCCTCTTGGCGCAATGCACCTCCTCGAAGACCAGACAGGGAGACAAAAGAAAGGAGAAGCAGAGTTCTAATTTAAGATGATTAAACCTGCAAAAGCTACAACAGCTTCCTCTGAAAGACTTCTCTATCGGTTTTCCTTTTTATCTGTTGTCGTTGTTAAAAAGAAGCATTTAAGAAAAAAGAAATGGTGATATGGTAATTTTTTCTTTTTTTTGCTCTGGTAAATTGAGTAAAATTGAATCATCTGATTATTTAATGGGAAGTGGAGCTGGGGCGTGAGCGTCAGAGAGAGAGGATTAGGGCCTACCACCTGGGCTGTCACTCTCCTGGGCCCCATTACAAGCTCCTTATTAGTTTTTACTCTGCAGATTAAAATGCGAGAACAGCAATCTTTGATCTCTCACTCGCTGACACAAATCCTTTCAAGCCCCAACATTTTTCTGGTAGGTAATTAGTGCTAATTAAGGGATTTCAGCCAGCCGGGGTGTTGCTCCTCTCACACTCAAATTGCCAGAAACTTCTTCTCCTCTGGATTGGCCTGATGGGATCCGGCACTCAGATCCTCATCTACCCAAACAAAAAAAGTTAAATTTGTGAAAATAACAAGCATGAAATAAACTTTATTATTATCCAAACAGTATGAAAACATATCACAGTTATTAATACAAAAAAGTGAGACAGTAAAAAGCAAATGAAAGCAATTTGCTATCAGTGTCATGACACAAAACAAGTAAATATCCTCCTAATTATATCTTATACAGTGGTTTAATTTAATATCAGTGTACTTAAAACTGACACTGCCTTTAAAACCACTTAAAAATACACACAGCACATCAGCCCCGCTCCTTTGTCATGCTGTTATTATAACATAATTAGCTGTCTTTCCAGCATATCATTACAGGGCCACGCAAATGTCAGGTGCTGACACTTCTCACCAATGACATGTAGAAAGCAATATCATTTCACAATGCTACCAAAATGATAATCACATAATCATATCAAGAGCAGTTATACATGTGATAATTAAACACATATTCCGACCAATTAATCCTGCTATACATCTATGCCATCCCTGCTGCCTCAGACAAGCTGTGGCTAATGGAAGGGAAGAGCTGTTTCTAGTCAGTAAATACAGCATAGGAGAGAGTGTGAACTTGCTTGTCAACGACCAGGAGCAATGTCAACATAAGGAAGACTACACACAGACTACAGCAATTAGTAGGATGTATAGAGGACTAGAGGGGTTTATTACTGTATGTTCTCATTTAAGATGGGCATAGTTTAAGAATTACTAAACTAAACTACATTTGACACTCTTTTTACTTTGCAAAAACATTATTAAGGCTAAATGTTAGGCTAAAAAAGGCTAAAAACAGCTGCTCCACAAAACAAATAATGTGGAAAGTTTCAATGTTTACTCTTGATCAGTAAACCTCTAAAGAAATGGACACCAATATGTATCTATTTAAATATGGAAAATGATAAAACATTTTACAGTACATATCTATAATACTGCACATGTTTGTTTTCTGCATAGTATCATAAGTATTTTTTTTATCAATAGAGTATGTTCAGTGGAATGTAACCTCCAGCTAAGTGTGGGACTGTGCACTCCAACTGTGTCTTCTTTGGGATTAAAAAAAGCAAAGCTGGCTAACCTGTGTAATGCTAACCAGCACTGTAGATATATTCTCTCTAGGCTCTCCTTCTCCTATCCAGGAGTAGCCCCACCGCTCCATTACCTTGGGAAAGCAGGCCTCATTACAGGAGGCAAGTCTAGTCAGATCTGTGTAATTCTATAGAGGTGAACTGCTGTCAACATCATTAAGCATCACTTCCCCAACTCCCTTCTCTTACTTATGAAGTGTTCTTTATTGCGTAATGATCCAAATGTCTTACAAAACCACCCTCTTCAAAGGCCCTGTGGGACGCACCACCCATGCAGTCAGCCAGCATGTCAGAGGCAAAGATCAAATGGAGCTCATAATTACAGACAGTGCTGTGGCTTTTTAACAAGGCTGTTGTTTACCCTCGCTAGCAGGTGACAGTTAAGTTAGCGGTGCAGAAACTTGGGGCATAAACTTAGTAAAGTACAAGAAACACATGGTGGGGTGGGGGTGGGGGTCCAGAGTTGCCATACGGGCTTTCCTTTACGGTTAACAGAGCAGACATTCACTGAATATTCCAGAGATCTCAGCATTACATTTACTCTATTTACATGGAGTGCATAGGGCAAAGTAATATCACTGGTACACTCTACACTACACAAATACCCAAGTTTGCCATTTTGTTAACATTGCCTAAACAGATAATTGCTATTCTTCCAGATATCCCTTCTGTTTAAACGGTTGTGCTCTCAGTGCAAACCCCCACTAATGCTATTTAGATTGCCAGGAGATTCCTGAGCCAATTAGCTGGACAAAGGGGCTCGTCCAAGATTGTCACACTAAGCGATGTCTCTTCCATCTTGTGCTGGGGTGGGGGTGGGAAGACCCCCTTTTGTGTGTGTGCCATTATATGTCATGTGTGTGTATAGCCTCCTGCCTGGCAGGGACACAGAGAGGAGGCAGCGGGGGATGATGCGTCTAGGCGCCCAAAGAGCTACAGTAAATTCTCAAACAATTTAGCCAAACAAAAGGGCCGCTCGGCGCGGGGAGAGGGAAAGACACAGAAAAGCAGATGAATAAGCAACATCAATTACCGGGGGGGTGTTGACCTGCAGCGCCCCCACACCACGGCCCACATTTCACAGCCAATGGTGGCAGATTGGAGCTGACATGCTCGGAGTGAGAACACTGGCCCTCACAAGGTTACCCACTCTGTTTTTGGGAAGAGGTGGCAGGAGAAAGGGAGAGCGACGGAGGTGGAGGGAAGGGAAGAGAGGAGAGGGAGGCAGAGGTTGTGTGTTGCGGGGGGAGGGGGGGATGAGTAGGGGGGTTGAAGGGCCTATGAATGAAAAATCACGCATAATAGGTCCTGGTTTATTTTAAAGTGAGACAAAATGGCTCAATTTGAGCACTTAGCCTGTCGAAAATTGGCCGCCCTGAGCTACAAGAAGAACATGCGAGGGGACAAGCGCATCAGCCCTCTGATAAGTAGACTATAAGGGCGAACAAAGCTGGATGTCCAACAGGCTTAAGGCTGAACTTGCGTGGGGGATTGGGACCTCTCAAAGACTTGTTTCAGCATGGGCCTGCTCTTGAGAACTTCCATGGCTTCCCCAACCCCTTTCACTTGGTCAAAGAGCCCTCCTCCATTTTGTGTACAGACAATAGGAAAATAAACATGCAGGTTCATATTTGTTCAAGTCTTTATGCCCCCATTGAAGGCCTGGAGCACAGTGAAGGGTAAATACTGTGAAAAACAGGATGTTTACCGAAAGGCCCGGGACCCTGTGACACTGTACTTTTCCATGGGTGTAAGGTTGTGTTACCCTCAATTAAACAGATTTAATGATTCAAGTAAAAGGATCAAAGTGTCTTGACAATAGATCAGTTTATACGAACTGTTAGCTAAAAACATGGCAGACACAATGGCAGTCTAGTGTTGCCATAATGTCTGTGTGCTTTGGAGTGGCGGTTGTGTTGTGTGCTTTGTGTCTAATGTAATGAATGATGAACAGTTTTCCATAAGGCTGTAAACAAATCTACTGTTATGGCAAACCAGACATTGGCCTTACTTCTATTTGTTAATCCTGCATTAATCTGGGGTATGGGGTATGTTCAGTAGAAAATAAATATACAGTTTATTTCTTAACCCGGCATTAGATTTAGGGATATGGTTAGGATCATTCCAATGCTAACTTAAAAAATAATAAATACTGTTATATATTAAATATACATGGTTTACTTAATGAAAAATAAATTTGGTAATTTTTGACAACATTATAAGGAACTTTTTATCATTACTGAGGTTAGCAATAAGTGGAGCACTTTTGAAGAGTTGGAGACCTGGAGAAACCCTTGACCACAACCCTTCCACTGTCATGTGTTTGAATAAACGTACAGAGACAACAAATCCAAGGAGAGAACATGAGATATTCAATACATACAGCTAGACATGTTTCTTAGGATGAACTATCCAATCGGGCTGCTTTAGCCACTGGCTGTTAGCAACGTAGCATGGCAGAAAAATCTTTATAGAGATGAGATTACCTTAAAAGCTGTCATGGGGCAAAAAGGTTCTGTGAAAAAGACCGGTATAATAATGCATTTGACCTTTTATGAGAATTACACACTAATGCGCTCCACTCTTAGATGAGACAAGAGCACCTTCCTCAGACAAGGGAGTCTGGGCTCAGGCAAAGGTATCAGCACAATTCCAACAGGATGATAACGTTGCCACCGCTTCTTTTGTAAATGGAAATACAGTCAAGGTGTAGATGTGAATCATTTTATCTCACTGACACACATTATGGCATGAAATTTCAAAGAGACGACAGAACCTCTTAGGTCAATTACAGTGTCAGGGTTGTCACTTCCCCCCCTGAATTCTATAGCTTTGAAGTGCATTTTTAAAGAAAGATATAAAGGACAAAGAAATGAGTCAACACAGAGGCACAGTCTGACACAAAGGCCAAAGTCAAGACACTGAAGGCCAGCCAGGTCTGAGAAAGATGGCAAACTCCCAGATGTGTGGTGTGATTTGAAGCAGCAAAATATTATTACTAAAACCCCTAAGGTGCAGTATCCTTATACGGAAGCCCTGAACCGCAAGTGTAAAAAAAAAAAAATTACCCCAACATTTTTTTTGTTGTTATTTTGTATGACATTATCTCATTATTTTGAGATAATAAGTCGTTATTTCAAGATATTATCTCGTTATTTCGAGATAATTAAAAAAAAAAATTTTTTTTTGGAGGGTGGAAAATTATTATTTTTTTTCCCCAATATATTATCTCGTTATTTCGAGATAATAAGTCGTTATTTCGAGATATTATCTCGTTATTTTGAGATAATTAAAAAAAAAAAAAAAATTTTCCCAAAAAATTTTTTTCCCCCCAATATATTATCTCGTTATTTCGAGATAGTAAGTCGTTATTTCGAGATATTATCTCGTTATTTTGAGATAATTCTTTGCT
>JAGFZM010000009.1:578293-650446 GCA_017657215.1 Limnothrissa miodon | reverse complement strand
CACACACACACACACACACACACACACACACACACACACACACACACGCACACACCAAACACCACACACACCACACACTGATAGAGAGAGAGACTGATGACAGTGTTGCTCTAGGACTACAACATCAACCTTGAGCTTCCTAGACATTCAATTCTTGTCAATATCTGGAACCAAAACAGGGGGCTACTGGCAAACCCAGTGTGTTTAAAACCTAGTGTCCTTAAATTGAGTTGAATATGCACACTCATTTGTCTTCACTTAAAAGAATAAAACACACTTTTCAAGTTCCTTTGCTGGTCTGGCAGAATATAAACAAAACCTAAAGACATTCTTATAATCTGGGATATGTCCCAGTAATGGTTCCCTGTAAACATTCAGGTCAGATAAAATCACAGCAACATGCTAGCTTGTGGGCTAAATTTAAAGCCGTCCTTTTTGACTAGTAGGATTATTGCCATGATTACCGTATTTTCTGTTGGATGACATATCTAAAAGCCAACTGTGACCTGTGATTAACCTTTCATTTAAGATATGCACTATTCCAGAGGTCTGTTGTGGACTGGTATAGTTTACCTAACAAAAAAACAGACATGTGTGGAGTGCAACCAAACAATGGGGGAGAAGGTGCGTATAGTAAGCTACTCCATGTATTCTACCTCCGACTTGCTCTCCCTCTCCCTCACCCCCTTATTTCCCTCTCTTTTTTCCCAGCATTCTGCAGCTCTGTGTCCTGACCTTGCTGCTTCCATGCCCCATCCATCTTGGGCTGCTTAGCCATTTCGCTGGCTTCATACTGCGCAGATTAACACAATTCATCACCACAATCATCCTCGATTCATCACCCTTTCCAATGAATGTTTTGACATCCAGTTAATTTTCGGCTGATGATTTATCAAATTATAATTACCATGCTCTGAAGGGCTCATTTATTATGTTGATACATGATAATGATGCCAAAGTGGATTGAATTTTAAGTAAGTTCTTTGCGATTATAACATATGCGTTATTGTGAGTAATGTTATGCGATTTCGTTTTTTACAGCCTGGAAACTCCTGGGACTCTCCAAACATTATAATAATCAGTGCAAAAAAGGTCTGGTTCTTAATTCATTTTTTTCCCTTTTTGCTGCGCAAATTGTTTTGCTGGGGAGCAGAGAGCATGAAAAAAAGTTCAATTAAATTCAAAGCTCCCATCTAAGATGCTCAGTAATTAAAGAGCTCACTAATTCAATCAAGGTCTGCGACTACAGCCAGAGTGAGTTAGGCTGTTTCTTAATAGGTTAGAGGTTATTTCGCACATACTGCCCACATGGGCACTTCATTAGCCTGCTGCTTTACAATTCACTCCGCTTTGCCTCTCATTATTATCCAGCCTTATTAAAATCCAATGGCTGCCTATCTGTTTCTGTTTCACAGGAGTGCACTGCTTAATGTGCTGGCTTTGTTTCCAAGGGTTTGTGGCTGACCTGTGAGCACATGTGAGGGCTTACAGAGATTAAGCTGACTAATTTGGATATGTGTTTCTTCTCTGGGAGGGAACAGCCCATGCACAAACTAGGGTTCAGGACTACTGGAAAAATATGTCAATACATACATACAGAGCTTGACACACTCACATTAATACTGCTTCTTTGTACTTTACGTCCAGCACTGCCATAGCTATTGAAACTCTGCTAAAGAATGTTTTTTAAATAAAAAAATATATATATATTATGTAAAATATATGAGCCTATAGTGATACTTTTGCCCTTTATGGCTTTTGGCTTTTTGCAGAGTGGAGAGCTGTACTCTGGCTGAGGCCACTGTTAGCAAGGGAATGTGAGCTGGTGTGAGAGGTTAGTGGATGCAGAAGAATTCTCCTGGTGGTGAACACATTGTTTACAGCTATCTGTTTTTTCGGCCTCTTTGCCCTTGGGCTGGGGCCTATAAACACCACTATCCCCACGCCCGCGCAGCATTGCAGCTTGTAATTGTGAGTCCCTCTTGGACGTCCCAAAAGTGAAAGATGTGTCTGGTAAGTGAGAGAGGTCAAACATGAGCATGGGTATTTATTACATGCACTGCTACCAGATGGAGGCAGCCCATCCATCAAGCAGAGCTGTCACCTCGGTCACAAACGTTTCCCATAAAGAGGCTGCCCTCTCTCCTTCTCTCGCCCACTCACCCCCTCGCTCTCTCTCAAACCCTCACTCACCCCCCCCTCCACACACTACTCTCTCTATCTAGCCTTACACTCTCTTTTCCCTCCCTCCCTCTCCCTCACACTCCTCCCACTTTCTCGCCCTCTCTCCCTCACACTCCTCTCTCTCTTTCTCTTTTGCTCTCTCTCTCTCCCTCTCTCTTAGCCTCAGGAGGTCCACTAGGATACTGCACATGTTTACAGGAAAATCCCCTCCTCCCCCCCAGAAACAACAACAGGCCCTTTGTTTAATCATCTGTACCTCAGTAGGCCTGCTCTCACGAGGGTCTATTTTTAAACTTTACTTTTATCAGTAGTTTGGCGGCAGGCAGCTTGGGGAGATATTAAAGGCCGAAGCAGAAGTGTGGAGGGGGGTGGAGGGCGTTTCTGACACTTGCTCCCTCATTCATCAGCGCCTCTCGCAGGCCCGTCGGTGACAATGAAAAGATTTCACAATACTGCGCGGCAGAAACTCATTCCCCCTCTCATCCATCATGCTCAACCCGCTAGCCGTTCCACTGACCTAATCTGTAATGCCTCACCGCACGCTGGAGACTTCTTAAAGGCACCCTTCATTAATGGCACGAACCCAGACATGAGGCCCGCTGGCAAAGCGCAGGGACAGCTCACTGTCGGGGGGAGAATACAAAAAGACCCCTCCACCCTCCATGCCCTCTCCCGGCCCCCCTCAACTCACCTTAGGATCAAGGACTCTTATCCCTGAGCCCAAATATTCACGCGGCACACCTTAAGTCCTTCGAGCAAGGAAGCAGAACCAGGAAGGCAAGGAGGAGATGAAAAATATGGTCATTCAGATGAAGAGAGCAACCTGGGAGAAAAGTGTAAATATTTTCCACAGCCTGGGTTCAGATTCACATCACGGATTGTTATAGCCACAGAGGGCGTTTTAGTGTCCTTACTATCTCTTTCAAATGATGCTAATGAAAACCAATATTAGCCATTTAAAACTCCCTAATGAACACTAGCTACAGATAAATGGATATGTAGTCAACACTCTGAAACCATTAATAACATCTACAAAGCCAGACCCAAAAAATATTGAACTTTGCAACTTCACAGCAAAAAAAAAGAAACAAAATGTTCAAACAAACATCACAGCATCCATTTTATTTTACGTATCTTCAAACAAACTCTAGGAAGGTCAAAAGGGGAGAGGTTGGAGAGAGTTTCCTAGGGCTTCTGGCAATTTCTCTTTTTCTTCTGCTTCTCTCTATCGCCCTCTTCTCCCTCCCTCCCTCCCTCCTTCTCTCTTTGTCTGTCTGTCTCTCTGTTCACAGCTGAGTCTGGCCCGTGGTGGGGCCGGTGAGTGTTAGTTAACACACAGGAGGACAGAGGAGGGAGATGCTCTCTGACCCAGGACCAGCTATTATAGAAGTGTATTCCCCAATCCCCTGCACTGAGTCTGCTGCCAGGCCGCCCTCCTCTCTAACTGTCCTGTCTGTGCATCTGCTCAGGCTGCCTAATGTGACCTGTCTGTTTAGCCCATCTCCACAGGCAAACAGCACACCACTGTGCTCCACTCAGCTCCACTGTGTGCACATGCAAATCAATTAGTGTTATTATTAGTTCCCTTTTAGGATTTTAATACTGTGGATAGATAATGCATACTACTTTTCTTCTCTGTCACTGATCTAATGCCAGTTTTCCACCAAAAGCAGATTATTAACAACAAAAAAACGGTCAAAACTATTGAGGGTAAGAGGTGAACAGAGAGAGTTTCAGCCAATACTTGTTTGGTCCTCCTCATTAGCGACCAGAGCCTGTCTTCTCCCTCTCTCTCCGCCCATTTCAAACAGCTATTGATTATTGCATCATATAGCACACTGGGTGAAGACACAGAAGGTTACTGAGGTCTAGATAAACAGCCACTGGACATCAGGAAGGAGAATACAATGTCACTCAGAAGGTAAAAGGTTACTCTCAGCTTCTTTTCCACACTCCTAGCCAACCTAACTTTGTTCTGCCAGCATGCCAAAGGCACCTGTTCTTTGGCATCCGATAATCACGTGTTTGCTGCTAGTGGGCAGTGCAAAGTGCCTATCAGATTGCCAGAGGCTCCACGCCACCCACTCTCCGCCCCCGCAGAAGCCCAGGCGCTCACTAGCCCTCCCCAGGCAGGCTCTCTCTCCTCCAGAGCTCACGGAGGCTCTGCCAGCACTGGAGGGACTGATTGACCACTTTTTCCTACCTGATGACAAAGAGAATGTTACCACTGAAGAAGAGTGATTTTAACATACTACATGATGGGAGCTGTCAATCAAAGTTAATTTCCCTCCGTGAAATATGCAGACGACCCGACAGCCTTTTCAGACACCCTGGCAATTTGAATGGGGAAGGTTTTTATAGGACTGCATCAGGCTGTTCAGGGTCCGTGAGTGATTTTTGACAATTTAACTGGTTCTGCTGACATATTAAATGGCTGCACTGACAACTTAACTGCACTGCCAATCAATAGTTCCTATTACTGTCATTGTCAGTGAGAAAATAGAGATATGATGCAGGGTCAAATAACTGAGCACATTACCAAGCCTTCTTCTCACAACAAACCATTGAGAGGAGAGCAGAGCCAGCCTTGGTATTATACGAGGCTAAAGATCATTAACTATTCAGAAAACAAGCAATTATATCCTACACTGGAACGCTATGTGGGAACAACAAAAGCAAATTTTACAGAATTCCTATGCCTAGGCTCTTTACGCCTCTCCCATGAAACACCCTTTTAGGAGCTGCTAAAATCTAGGGAGGAGAAGACAATTAGGCAAGGGCTTAACCTGTCAATCTCAGAGCTTTAGCCCATCACAGTGCAGCACGTTCCACCTCCTCTTTAAACTCCCCCTGTGACATGGCGTTGACACTTCAGATGGATTGACAGGAGACCTGTACAAGGATAATGTAGTGGGACGTACAGTGTATTTTGTTGAGGGTGGAATGAAGGGTGTGTTGAATGAGTGGTTCTATTATTTGTGCTTAATGAATTTAGCAGGTGACACTGCTCACCCAAACTTCTCCCATCGCAGCCTCTGCACAGACAGACCTGGACACTTTTGAGTGTTACACTCCCTCACAAAATGGTGAGGTTTCTCTAGCTTTTAATCTGTGTGATCATGCACTTTCCTTTTTTTTCCCCCTCTTCTAATAGCCCTGTGAAAAGTATGTGTTTCCTATTACTCGCACCGCTCCAAACCCTTTCGGATTCCACACAGCTCTGTTAACCATCAGCAATTATCTCCCTGTCAGAACTAAAGGTAACAAATTTCCCCATATCCAGCCAGGCGGTATCATCAGCTGGACACCAGCATCATCTGACAGAAACTAAATCAGCACGCCAGCCAAGACTTCTGACAGACAAATGTACTGCCTTGGAAAACCCTGGCCTATCACTCGGAGTTGCAGGGGGAAACAAGGTGAGCTTCTCCCTGATGACCTTACTTTTCTTCCCCAGATGAAAACAGATTAAATGCCTCGGAATCCGTAAGCACAGGAGTAACTCCAAAATATGAGCATTACTATTGGACTTTGCAGAGGGCTGTTTCATCTTCTGGCGGCCCTACCATCATGCAACCTTAGGTTCCCAGTCCTGAGGACCAGCCCAACCAGCTAGCATTCTTGACCCAGAACATAAGCATCAAGCAGCAGGATAATGAGGAGCTTTCACGGCACTTAGACTAATACTCACAGACTCCATGGCCTTGGGATTTAGACTAAGCAAAAACAAGGTGTGTGGGGCAGGGCATGTGAGCAGAGTGGAGCGAAATATAGTCGGAGCACAGAGCGGGCTTTAATCCAAAGGCCAGAGCGATGGTTCTGTTTCGCTCCAGTTTTATTCCAATGCCGCGCTCCACGAGTCTAGGGCATGCACAAATCCACACAGACTCACGTGTGCCTTCAAGAGTTAGGCTTATCCTACACCAGAGGTTGCTTGTTGAGTGATTTTGTTAAATATTTCAATAAGCAAGCAGAAAGGTCATATAGGTGCAAAAATCCTTTAAAAAAACAAAACAAGAGAATGATGTTGAACATGAACAGGAATGTGGCAATATGGTCGCAGTAAGTAAGGACCCATATCTAAAAAGACACATCATGCTGCACAGACATGAGGAGGCCAGAGCAAAACATGAGCTTTTTGAATATGTTTGAAACAGCAGATATTTGTTAATGAATTAAAAAAACGTTTGATATAAAAGGTTATGATATAAATATTTTAATGTAGCCCTACAGCTATTTCCTCGAAACCCACACACGTCTGACATGTCACATTTTGTAGTTGTTTATGCCTATTTATATAATTTCTGTAGAGCCTTCCAGGTGAAAAACACACAGTTTAGTACTGTAGTCAATCGTTGCGTGTGCACCGAAGTTGCGTAGAGACCGAGAGCAATATTACCCAAGAGCACTGCAGGTCCAATTTGGCAACGACAGCCACCAGCGTTGCATTGCATGCGTCATCAAAACAAAAAGCAGTATGGAGCAGGACTCTCAACCCTTACGCATTGAGACTAATTTAAAAAATTTCAAGGGGTCATAGAACATGTTTTTTGACCATCAAAAATTGCTCTTTGAGGCTCGATAATAGCGTATGTAAATTTGTGCATCTGAAAGTGACCCAGGAGCACTGCAAGAGCGTCTTATACAGGCTCATATAAAAGGCTTAGAACAAAACAATTAGTATTTCCCGCACCCCCCTGGCAAATTCATGAAGCCACAGGGGATTGGACCAGAGATGTTCCATGTGATCTTTGGTTGGACCATGCAAATGAAGGAGTTGTATCTAAGCAGTGCCGATGTCAACAACGACCTCGTTTCAGATTGGCCTGTTTCAGCCTGACCATTTCTAGCTTAATATTTACATGTAGACGGAGCCAGGAGACTGTGTTGAAGTTTTGGTATGGTCCATTGGATACTTTAAGCTACCTAAATTCAACAATAACAAGGTAAATGCGGTTTGACATTCTATGACTCCTTTAAAGTTTTTTTTTATTACAAATAACATTCAATAACTTTGCTCTTATCAACTGTACTACCACCAAAAACACAGCACTATAGCCTCATTATGGTTGTACTAGACTATTTACTTTGGTGAAAAATAATCATTATTAAATAAAATGCAATAAATTTGCTCCTATAAATTTGTAGTGCCACCAAACCTACTGTAATCTTACTAATGTATGGTAAGGCTGCACCACTTAGGGTGGGAAAATGTGGCTTAGTCTATTGTTAAAGGGACTCAATTCAATAACTTTTTTACTATAATTCCACCAAAATCACTCTACACATCTAGGGTGGCATCATGGTCATACTACAGCACTGAGTTTGGGGAAATGTGAAGTAGTCTATTTTAAAATATTTTTAAATTCAATACCTTTCTTACTATAAATTGTCCCACCAAAATGAAAAAATATCAATAATTAATTACGGTTACTTTTTCTGTGCTTTTACGGTTAGTTTTCTGTGCAAACTTGCCCATCGGCTTTGAAAAATAAAATCTGCACTTCAGTCACCTCCTCAGCTAACCTGAAACGGCACATTGAACTCAAGTACCCGGTTGTTTTTTCCTCATGTTATTTCGAATATACTCTAGGGGTGAAAGCTGCAACTGTTACTAGTGTAGACAAAAACAAGTGTTAAAACAAAGGCAAAGGCTCTGCCTTCAATGCTAATGTAAATCCTGGTTAGATAAGAATTCAAAATTGGATATGAAAAATTATAGCTCGCAACATATTAACATATAAAAAAAGAACTGAACTAGTTCACTTTTTGGACCTGTGAACTTAGTTCATTTTTTTTTTTATTATGAACTGAACTAGTTAATGTAGAAAGTGAACTTTCCCAACACTGCTCTGGGGGACAGTATGGGGACAGTGTAATAAGATTAAAATATTGGTAAAAGGAAAAAAATAATAATGGGGTTAAAATGTAAAACTATTCTTAAAAATTGTGGGGACGAGAGAAAGGGGCAAAGGTGAAATTACCATTTACCAGACAAATTACAGACGTGAATAACACAATCAAATGATGAAAGAGACTGAAAAAAATCAGTATGAAGTCAGATTTATGCATCTGGCGCGGTATGTTCTCAGTTACATGTCTTTTACTAACTACATTTTGAGAGAACCTCCTGAAATAGTAAATTCACAGGCACCTTACCAATGAATCTGTGGACCAACAACGTCAAAGTAAAGTATGAAAATTGGGAAGTGGCATAGAGTACTGTGTAACCTGTCTAAGCCAGGTTAGCCGACGCTCAATGTGATTAATGTTCAAGACAGACAGGTGGGAGAGTAGGGGCTAGGTGATTGGGACTCAAAATGACATGACCTTTTCTATTTGTCAAACATGCTCAGGATACATTCCTCGAGCGTGTCAGGGCCGCTTTTCAAATTACGTTTCAAATGATTCACCTCCCTGGTGAAATTGCCTCACCGAGACTTTGCATGAGGAGGAAGGCTAACTTTCCATGCAATGAAAATCTACATCTCTTCATATTAACATACTCATTTCCGAGCGGGAGGCGGCCTGTCACAGATAGCCACCACCAGTGGGCTGGGTGAAGGCAGGGAGCACTACCTGCCACCGGCTTGTCAAGCCAAATAGGAAATATCTAACGATAAGCTGTCTGCCTGGATCACAGACATGCAGGGCCAGCTTTGAGCTTAAGTTGAGCTGAGAGGCATTTTAAAAGCAAAAGGTTAAATTTATAGAGTTCAGTCAAATATGAGATTGCGCCGTTTTTCTGCTAAGCAGGGGTATGGTTGTGTCCCTTTGGCATACCTTTACTTTATTGCTGTGATGTTGCCAATGTACTCTGACCTAAGCTATTCCACACATTCACCCGGACCACACTATCATTATGAAACAATGGCAATGACACCATGGTTCAAAATGGACAAATATGAGATACAGATGAGATTGATTCACACATGCAAATTCATTTGCTTTTGTCCTGACTGACTGCATAATAACATCCCCATGACAGCCATACACAACAGTTCACAGACATTTCATTACACTACTTATCCAAAAATGTGTCAGCTCATGTAGACTGAACAACTGTTTAATGTCATTGTGTTTTGTTTGTTTTGTGAATTTCTAGAGTGGTTTCTTTGTGGAAACCAAAACAAAGAATTATGTAACCTTGGCTTCTCATTTCCAGTTGCTCAAACACACCAAACACCCAAGCAGCTGGCCTTTACTGCACTATTTCAGAAGACGCCTGTGGTGAGGACAAAAAAAATATCCCCACTTAAAACATTTCAAAAGCAAAACAGCCCAGCAGTGTACAAGCAGGCCAAAACTCGGTGGACAATTCATTTAACACATGGATGGCACAGATAACCATGTCAGGACTCGTCATGACTAGTTTAATCACTCTCATGTCAGCAATACAGCCACTAGCTTTTCCTACCCCCGCCCCCTCCTACACACACCCCACACCCCACTCCTTTTTGTGTTCAAACTCCTGCTCTGCACCCTGGGCAAGATCAATATTTGTTGGGATTGCACCTTGCTCCAACAATGTACGATTTACAGCAGCCGCCGGGATTTACACTTTGTCTTGGGCACAACTCATCAGCGCGACCCAATTACTAACCTGGAGACAGACAGCATTAACATGAGGGGGCCCACCCCACCGCGGGCCTGTTTTATTGCCTCTTGCCCATGTCTCATTTCAGCCTCTTCAGGCACTGCCACCATAACAGATACTACACTTAAAATGTGCTCGCAGGAATAAATTCTCTGTCTTTCATTACTCCTACCTTGATTTACTTCATATCATCTCACCGCTATAGACAAAGATAACACATAGTAAATTACCCCCATCCTGTCGGCTTGTTTCAGTGCCGGCGGGGGAAAGCAAGGGGGATCACGAGGGCAGGCACCAGTGACACTCACTGTGAGGGCACACAAGGCCTGTGTCACTGCTGGAGATTTGGGCTAGCTTTAGCCCAACAGAGCATACTTTCGACAAAGGCACGAGACTGAAGACTTAACGCAGCCACATGAACATGTGAGGTCTGTGGGTGGACGCCACTGTGCACAGTCACTCAAGCATCGCTGTGTGATCCTGAAGCACTCCAGCACCACACATATGCACCAAAAAAATATTCACCCCCATGTAAAATCAATAGCACTCCCTCCCCTGTCTACAGATGGCATGGAGGAGCGGGGGGAGGGGTGAAGATTTTCAAGGGTCATGAATCATTGCACTGTGTCATTAGTGACACCCCTGTGAAGCACTTAATGTAATGACAATGTGACATGTGGATCTTCATTTGTTTTGATCGACCATGGCTAGTCTGCGCCCCGGGGCTGTTGTCACCCTCTCGAGATTAATATTCCAGGCCAAGCTGTCAGCTGCCTGTGAGTTTAGGAGGCAGATGCGAGCAGCTCGTGTCCTCTTCAAACACGCACGGTCACAGCCAAGTGCCATATTTCATACCCTGAGCTCCTGGAGACCTGTCAATCATCTGCACATGATGGAGCACTTGTGCTTTGACCTTGCACACATTAGATAAACAACAGTACTCTTTCTCTCTTTCTCTGTCTCATACACATACCATACTATAGTCACTCAAATACACCAAAGACTCATCAGAGCCAACAGTACCAGTATGATACCCAACAGTGTCTTGCCAAAAATAGTAGCTAAAATGATCTTAAGACTAAAATAACATCAAACATGACATTTGCCACAAATACATCAGACTGTCATCTGATCATTGTATCACATTTACGGTCACAAACTGTAAGATTATGTTATTCAGCAATTATTCCAAAAAAATGCCCTGTTTCTTAGCTAAGGATTGGCAGCCATGTTTTCCTTAACAGGCTTTGCTGTCCCTGAAAGCAGCCCTGAGCACGGCCGTCTCACCTCCCCTCAGCCCGCTCTGCAATTTCCCCCAACCCTCATTCTATTTCAGTGGTTGATAACTAAGAACATTAGTTTTATGCCACTTGCCAAGCTCAAATGAAAAGAGAGCTAACTTTAATGACACTGCAATTAATCGCCCCAATAGACAGACAGCTAAAAGACAAGATATTGACTTCATTAAGGATAATGTATTATGTCATTAAGTCAGCAGGGTCACCTTGTGTATCATACAAGCCGGGCTAATATATTGGCATTTGCCTGGTATAAGATAAATTCAGATATGAGTGATAAAGCTGATTAGAAAATGCTTCATCCCACAGAGCCGAGGGGAGGCGAGGCGAGAGGAGGCAGCTAGCGCCTGCGCCCCAGCCTGTGCTGCGGCAGTCTGCCTGCCTAGGAGACAGGGAGTCCATTATGCATCTTGCCTTATCACTGGCTCCTATTGATTTGCACAGGCAATTTAAATCATTATTGTTTTAGTCTAATCTGCAAAAAGAGAGAGACACGTTTCCCTTTAAAATACTGTGCTGAGAGGGAATGATTACATCTGGCCAGTTTTTTTCTCTTTTGCTATGTTTATGACACAAATCCCAGAGCAATACATTTTTATAATCTCTTGCCGCATGCAAGTGAGCAAGCAAGCAAGGAAAGATGCATGTTTAAATGGAGAAAGAGAAACCCTCTGTGACCTATCCTCATATCTTTTAGAGATGATAAATTCATTTCCTTTCTGTTGACAACAACAGATCTATATTATTGGGACACATATATGAATACAGATGGGGCTCGATACGTTCCCAGCAGACGGCCATATTCACACCCAGCCCTCTCTGCACAGACCAGTCAGACACCACCCAAAGGCCTGCTCAGTGTCAGGGTGCACAGCAGGGGGAAGAGCTGTGATGTCACTGACGAGCCTCAGAGGGCGTGCATTCGGTTCCTCTGCTCCTGGCTAAGGAGGAGGGAGATTCACCCAGGCCCCCATTCCCACCACTGCCGCGACCTTGAAGTTCCTTTTTTTGGCCCGTGGCTATTGACGTTTCCCCTCCCCCTTCTCCCCCGCTCCATCCCACAGACCCACCTCTCATTCGTCATGATTATTGCTGAATTCTCAGTTGTCATTTGCAGGGTGTAGATCAATGGCCGTCCACTCTCTCGGTGTCGTATCGGCAGGGCAAACAGCCTTCCTCTTTCTAAATGAGCCCCGCACTCTCTCCATCCATTAAAGTGGCCTGCTTTTCCCAGCCACTCGCTCTCTTTGTTAGGTCAGTCCATAGATCACTCCAGCAATCACAAGTCTACTCACTTCCTCTGCTCCCTGGGCCCAGCATACAGGCCTGCACTCTCCGCTTAGCTATTAGTATTTTATCTCCAGCGTGGGAGAGACACAGACGTGAGCCCTGATCCCTCATGCAAAGTTTCCTCTTAAATATGTTATCATAGCAACAGTCTATTAACAGAACCTGGTCGCCCTGAAAAGCGATGTGTGTGTGTGTGTGTGTGTGTGTGTGTGTGTGCTGTCAAAAGGTGAAATTAAAGAGAGATGTCAAGTCTTTCTTTCACATTACTCTCAAAGTCTGAACCCTCTTCTCTCAGGTCTATGGAATAGTTAGTGCTATTCCTACAGCATGAGGCATATGATCTCCTATGAGTGCAATTAGCATTATATTCCAGTCTGGATAATAATTGCTTTGTACTTAGAATGACACAGTAAAAGTTCATGGTGATACATATTATTATATCATAATCTGTAGTGATAACTTCATGCAGTAACTAATGTTCATGATGTGAATGCTTAGTGGTCCTTTAAATCTTTAAATCCTATATTTGTAGAAAATGAGGCAGTAATTTAACTTTCAAAGAAACTAGAGAGAACAGCAATTATCTTTCTAATGGGGAATAAATTATGGTAGGACTAATTGCTTATGAATGTGAAGATACAGATCATGAAGTCAGATCCATCACAGAAAAGGGGCATTTAGGGAGGAAAAGAAACACACTGTATGCAATAGTTTTCACAGGGTTTTCGAAGTTCATTTTAAGACTTAAAATGATCAAGTATCTGCTGCAGAGGTGAAATAGAATTCACATCACAGACCAATCTTAACTTAATTGTATCGTAGACAGGGTATATTTAATACCCTGAGATATACATGTACCTAGAGATATATAGATCAAGTATCTGCTGGAATTAAAACTGTAGGCCTATTGAAAATTGAAATGTCTGGACACAGATATACTGTTTATTTTCATTCATCTTATCAGTTGTGTTAAGGCAAGTCAGCTATAGCTTCAGTCTAGTGACCATCAAAAACCCTGTGAAAGTCAGCGTGTTTCTTTTCCTCCTTAAATGCCCCTTTTCTGTGATGGATCTGACTTCACGCTACATCTGTCTTTAATTTCACCTTTTGACGGATTGATAACCTTTCACTACCAAAGACATGCAGCATGTAAGCACAACATAAAAAGAACACATGAATAAATATAACCCGTCGTGCTGTACTATTAGGAATACTGTATGTGCATCAACACACCAACCCCTTGGGCTATTTTACAGTGACAAATTAAAGGAGAGTGTCTCTCAGCCAAGGTCAAAGCCATACAGACATTATTGAATTTATTCACTCAATTGATGCAAATGTCCAAGGAGAGACAGTATAATTGTAAAGGCTGCCCTAGCTCTGTAATGAGCCCTCCTTGGGCACGGCGAAATGCAAAATGACATTTGTACATGTCCAGGCGTTACTGTGTTGTTTCATTACTGAGCACTGACATGAAGACTTTGGGTCCAGGAGGTGGCGGGGTGCTGTCTGTGTCATGCGCAGCACCCACTAAAGCTCTGTGCTAGCACACCGGGAACACTGGCAATCTGATGACTTTCAGCACCTCACCTAGCACAGGGACCCCTAATGAAAGGGATTGGCTGTTCCTCTGTCCTACACAATTTCCCTCCATGCCATACTTACTGACACACACACACACACACACACACACACGCACAGCGCTACGTCTCTGGGTTCTCCTGTGTGTACCTTTCTCACTGTATCCCTCCTCTCCCCTCTTTCGGCTTGGCTGAGCAGGGCTGACAGGCGGATTCCTTTGCTTTTCGCCATATTAAAGCCACTTTCCCGCTCTGACAGCCTGTTCTATTCTGCCACCTTATAGCTGGGGCTTCACACTTCTCTGGGCAGCCACTGCCTCTTGACAGACCACTGTCACTTCCCATCATCCTCTCTCTATATCCCGCTCGCTCCCCCTCCACACGCAGCTCCACTTTCCCAACCAGTGCAATTATTTTTTTTGACAAGCCATCCATCAGCCTTAACTTTAAAAGCACTTTTCACTGATATCCATTGTTAAAGCCCCCCCTCCACACACACACACATACACACACTCACTCATGACGTCTTCCACATCGAGCCTGCATGAGAGAATATGATATCAGACATCCAAACTACCAAACCATGTAAATTTACTTTATTCCTGTGCTATGTTTCCAATTTCACGTCCAATTTTTCGGTACATTATGCGTAGTTGTTGTGCCTAATATGATGTTGTCAAATCCCATTAAAGTTCACTGCCTTGCGCGCCTTAAAAAACAGGTTACAATTTGTATTCCATAAAGGCAGAGAAGAGCACGGTTCAAAGTCAAAGGAAATCTTATTGAAATTAACTTCACAATTGTTACGTTTCGGGACAGAGAGTAATTTGGAGGCATTAGCAGAAGACACACATGAAAATGTCAGCATGACAGCCAATGCCAACGCAAGCAGAAAGGGATGCATCACTGAGAGTCAATAAAGCCACTTTACTGGTGACATAAATTTGATGTTAATCTAAGGAAATGAATAAAGAACCTTCCTCTCATATGGAAAAAAAGATTCCAACCCCCACCCCTGTCCTCTCCTCAGATATTGAATCATTTGGCGCTCTTCCACTTGGCCTACATCTTGGTCCTGCTCAGAAAACGAGGGCACGTCAGCATCACATCCTCCCATCACTCCTGTCTGGTGTGCTTGAACTGCATGCATTATGAGTGCATAATGAAGTGTTGGCATTATGCCGCCCAAATGACACCATTCCTCATTTGACCACGGAATCATCTCCGAACAATATCCATGTCAGTGTTCTCCAGAGCACGCTGCAGAGGACTCCTCATTCACACTACAGACACAGTGCTGACAAAGCACGCGCAATAGTCACAATGTGATTCATTCAAACTGAATGAAATGTTACGAACAAGCACAGTTGGCGGAAATAAAGACTGACTAACATGTATTTTCTGTTCACTGCTCATCTAATATGGACAAACACTGAGTGGCTACCCCCGCAAAGCCACCGACAGTATAAATACATAATATAAGGGGTCTGGCATAAAGCACCAGTGCTCTACTGTGGATTCTTGAATAATAACACAAAGAAGAGATGCTAGAGACACGGTCTAACATACACATCACAACACTGCATCATCGACAAGTAGGCTGCTAAACTTTCGACCAATTACATTCTCAAAGACTCTTGAAAAGACAACACAATAAACAGCCCAATTTCACCATGTGTTTGGTTAATTTACTGGATATGGAATTACACAGAAACGTTTATAAATCATCATTATCTTGAATTCTAATTGATCCCACAATTACACATGACAAATGCTAAGGCACCAAATCTTTACTTTATTCTTTCAAATAGGGGACTATTTATCTTCTGGTTGCTGCTTCATAGCTAATTTCACATTGTGTGTACTGCTAATTAACAAGGACATACAGGCAGCGTAAACTGGGGATCATTTCTTTTGTTTACAGCAGGACGCCTTGTGTTTCAAATGATTTTTCAGACTGTGGCACACTGGCTGCTTTCTAAATAGCATCTCATGCAACCTTTTCCTGTGGCACGCACTGCAAACTGCAGATGCTGCCTTGTATTTGTTGTAGTGATGGCTGTTTGGTGGTTCTACTCTGGCCTACAACATCTAGCCCAGAAGATGGACACATGGGGAATGATGAGTGCTATTGGGCTCCTCCTGTGCTATGGCAGGTGTTTGTCGAGCGCTCGCTCACTGCTGAGGTGCGGGATCGTGCGGTGGAGACACCTGCCTGTCTGTAGGGCTCTGACAGCTCGCCTTGCGTCACACGAGCCGCCAGCATATGTCTACCACTGATCCAGATGGCTTCAGCTCATCTGCAGACTGACAACATTGCTCCTCTATTATCAAACAGTAGTAATTAACCATAATCAAGTAGGTGTTAATTGAGCATGATGAGACAATTCCTACTCAGTCCGAGCTTACTATTTGCCACTTAGCATAATTACACACGCTAAGCACTCAATGTAGTCCCTGACTGTGGACTAGCAGGCAGAACAGGGCCCAACATATTTGCTCAGCTGATGGCTTTGTTTTGTCTGCAATTTGGCAGATTTAAGTCTGGAAACTCATGATTTGCCAAGCTGCCACAGCTGCGGGTGGATGAACAAAGAGGAAGCTGCACTCCTGATGACAACATTTCAGTGTCTGTCATCCCCATGAAAGGACGGCTATTAATCAGAGTGACCCCTGTCTGCAGCCAAAGCGCTGCAGCACCTGGAAGCTGGGCATGGTTCAGGGAAAATTAAAGCCATAAATTTAGCTCAGTCCTTGTGCATATAGGCACTGTAAGCACCCTTAAAATAAAAAAAGCCCTGTATGTCTGAGTAGATCACAGATATTATTTCAAGGGCTTCCACAACACTTACAGACTTCTAAAAATACAAGCAAACAAACCAATAATAGCCAGCCTCTATTTGAGTGTAAAGAGATTAGTATGGTTATACATGTTATGTTTCATGTGCCTTACCTACAGAATCAGCATCAGGATCAGGGTGACCAGGAGGTAGGAACATGCAAGGAAGAAATAAGATCATGTGTTAATGTGCATATTGTAGCACAGTATGCTAGAACTACATCAAAAGTCAGCAACATGGAGAACTGGCAAATCTTTTCTCAATAGATTTTTAAAAATTTACATTGGCATCTTTGTAAAAAACATTTTTTGTTTTTGTTTTTGTTTCACAAAGACATGTTTGTTGTGATGGAAAAAACAGTAGGTGGAACCTTTTAATCTTTAACAACAGAGAAACATAGAACATAGAAGGCCTAGCTGAGTCTGTAAGAGTTTCATCATCATGTTATGGTTCATGTTTTCTTCATTTCTAAATACATTATTGATTTATGTATTCATTCTATCATCCAGCATTCCATTTCACTTAGAATGGCACTTTGTCACCATCTTGAAGGGTATTCTCTTTGTGCTATTTCTGGTGAGCCGTATTGTGATTTCCATCGTAATTTCATGGCAATGGCAAAAAATGGCATGTTACATGGTGATATAACTGCATGACATGTCAAAGAATTCACAATGCATTAGTACAGGCGCCGGGTTTGAGCCCAGCATCTGGAGAAGACTGGCAGCTTCATTAGAGTGACTGCAAAAAGAACGTCAATACAGATTGTGTTCAAACCCCAAAATGAAAACACTTCCAAGACAAGCCATGCCATGATACTATGGGACACTGCTTTGTAATTCAATATCAGATAAAAACATCTATGCAGACAGGATCTGACATTTCTGTTATTATTTGTCTGATAACGGAGCATGCTTTTCTTCTCATCAAATCGTAAAATAATTGCATTTCCCCGGAGGGTAATGTAAGTGTGATCTGCAGTCTCTCACTGTGTGGCAGCTCGGAGGCCCATCAGTGAGACTACATCACAAGGAGAGATAGGACAAATTAGAAAAATCAGGCCTTCAGCTTGCTGTGCCACATTTGCAGATATTACTGAGATTTGCCCAGGTTGTTTTTCCCCTCTCATTAGTTTGATGGGACAGTAACTCCAATGCTTTTCCACATTGAAATTCTGCCAATTAGATCTGTCTAAATATGACAGTAATTGTCTTTAAGTGTTGCAGAATTGAACCAAATTCCAATTAACTTGACTCAATCTACAGTCTACCTACAGTCTTTACCCTTTAATGTCTGTGAATTACCACAAGGATATGCACTGTACTGGCAAATGCTCCAGTCCTCTGCAGTTCCTCACTGCACTCACAACTCACTAAATGCTCTTTGACTTTGCGTCGCTCAGAATAACAGGCCGTACTAAGGAGCCAAATGTAAATGAGTCAAGCTACAACCTCTAGGTCACCGGTTCAAGACCTCGGCACTTCTGCGGAGTGCCGTCTGACGACTGCCGGGTTTGTAATTCCCTGTGGTGGCGGCAGCTGTAAATCCCTGTGTCACCAAAATGGGCCCAATTAGAAGGGGGTCAGCGCTGAAAATTGGGTGCTTCACGTACAGTCAGTAATTTCCTTGGGAAGAGGCATCAACCCAAGCATGAAAATAAATCATTCCCGGGCAAAGCGATAATTACAGGGACCATAATCCATATTCAGCCCCTCAAGCAGGGTTACTGTACCTCAACTTAATCAACACCATATCTTCCCCCAGCTGAGGAAGTGCTCATGTAGTCTCACCCCGCAGTGGCGCCACAGAATAAACACAACACGCTTAACCCCGGCCCAGCAGCATGAGCGAACATCACACAGGCCTCTGGAGCACTAAAGAGACATTTCTTTTCAGCCTAGTTCCACTGCATTTGGGATGTATGCGTATGTCTGCATTATGACCATTAACAGTGCTAATCCTGAAAAGACAGATCGAATGAAGAATAACACCTTTAAATTGAAATGGAACAACTGCAAAGCCACTGATACTGCAGTTTCAAAACACTGAGATAATGCAACTGTATTAATAAAAGTCCCTATTAAAACATTTAATTTACTTCTGTCAATCAAGGTGTGTACTGAATGGCCAAGTTTGGTTTTTCTGTGGTTGGGAGACAAGCATCTATTTGACACAGCTTCACAAAGAGGACAGCCCCACATCACAGGCAGGGGCCTGTCACTATATTAATCATAGCTTAGGTGGGCTCTTAAAGGATTGCTGCCGCTTGTGAAGACTCGCTGGTGTCAGCGATGAGATCTTGAAGAGCAGGTGAGGGGGGCCCCATCACACCAGTGGACGCTTATTGACAGGGGCAGGAGGGAGAGCGGATGTCCCAGAGTCAGTCACCTTGGCACAGCCACAATGTCAGCCAGGCCCCTGGCCATCACTCTGAGCAACTGACTGGCCTAGGTATTATTTAAAGCCAAACAAATATCAGGCTCCACCAATGTCGGCACAAGGACACACAGCCTGCCTCTCATCCCAACTAATCAGTGTCCAGGTCTAAAATCACCCTCTCTTACACCCTCCCATCCTGAATCCATCTTCCCTTCACCGCCTCCTCTGTGACAAAACCATCAAGATCCCTCCACCCTCACACACTCACACACACACACCAGCAAACACACATACACACACACACGTACACACACAAGATTTACAGACTGCTGTCGTGGGTGCAGTCCGATTTATTGACATTAGTTGTCAACTTTCTTTTCGATGAAAGTGCACGTAGAATTAATTTTAACTGCGTCCTAATGTTAAATATCCTGGAAACACTAAATTTCATGGTAGGTGATGCACAGAGCCACACAAGCATATATCAACTTCTTGGGCAGAATTCAAGGTTTTTATGGGGAGAGAGACTGTAATTTAATAAGCAGCAGATCATAACTGCTTCATCTCTGTCATTAATTAGAGCGCTTTTATGCTGAGGAATGATCTCAGGTCATTATGTAATGCATCAAAAGTTTTAAGTAATTCAATTTCATTGTTTTTATTACTTAATTATTCTGGGAAAATTAAATGGTGGCAAAGATGGACATCAAATCGTTATAACTCAATATGCAACTTCCATTCCACATCCTCATACACATTTTTGTATTTGTTTCTTTCAAATGTTATGTTGCCTTCTTACAAGGCATTCAATCTTTACCATGGCTGAATCACGCTGTAGGATTAATAGTAAATTCTCTGTTATTACATATTTGTCACTCATTAGCTCACACAATGTACAACCACTGCAGTAAGTACAGTATGTTCCAGGCATACAGTAGCTCCTGGCCAGAAAGTAAACAATAACTTGATCCTAATGATCCATTCTTGTCTTGGGTGTGCTCTCCCCAGGCTACAGGCATGTTGGATTAGTAATACTATCACAGTGCTTTTGCAGGCGTATAATGTCATATGTTTTCTTGTAATTGCCTTTGTTAGAGCACTAAGCATGCAAGCAAGTCCTGGGAATGTAAAATGAATACCATGGCAGTTTTAGTCAGGTGTGTCTGTAGTCAGGTGTTTTTGTATTGTAGCATTTTATTCACTATTAAATCTATTATGTGTGCAGGGTCATCTTGTGTAATTTCTAGGAAACATCAGAAACCTGAAACCAGTAATTACAACAAACGTCCAACACACAAATCAAACCCTACAATGACAATGTGAATTGTTATTCGAATATCACATTTGTGATTAGCCTAGAAATCTAGAGGTACCGTAGCAGAGGCAAAGGGGTTTTGCTATGCAGGTGCACCTAGAGACGTCCCATAGGGGTTCAGTAGCTCACATCACTCTGTGTGTACAGAGAGTGAGTTGGAAGGCCCAGCCCTCTGATGATAGGGACACAGCGGTAACCTAGACGTAGCCATAAAGTAGCTTCACATGCTACCTACTGCATACAGAAGCAGTTTGTAAAAAAAAAACGCTGATTTCAGCCACTTTGACTGAGCTTGGTCATAGACAGACAAGGCTATATATTTTGGGGTTATAGTCTGGCTTGGTAGGCTAATTCTTAATATGAATTTTCACAAAATCCCATGAAACACCAAGCACCTGTGAGTAAATGAGTAAATGTTTCTATAATTCTCTGGGTAATGTCTTTGTTGTCAACAAGGCTAAAATATAATCATCTTGGTAGTTTTGCACTGTTAATGTCCATGTGACTAAATAACTAAGACTATAAGTAAATACAGTATATGAAACTATTTCGAAAGTTTTCCCTTTGTGTAAATATCTTGTTTTTATTGCTCAAAAGACCAGCTCAGACATCGCGTTCTGAACATCTCAGCCTTCAACCTGTGCTCCAAAAAAAAAAAAAAAAAAAAAAAAAAAAAAAACATATGCTGTTGCAGGAGCAAGATGAAATCAATCATGATCACAGCAATAAACATGTAAATTTCAATCGATATGTACTTGCCTTCTTTTTTCTTTTCAATAACAGCTGCGATAAAGCCTCACAGAGCACAAGCAGCCATAAAAGTATGTAAAATAAATTAGGGGAGCATAATGAGAGGCTCTAGCCATTCCCCCATAAATATAACCTAACGACCACAACTAAAATGTCACAGGATCACATAAATCTATTTTTTCCTAGACAGGACTGCCATTCTCCACCGCTTATCGTCCAATTTTTAAGGGACTTAACCATATTTGTCAGATTTCTCCAGTCCCATTACTATTCCTGAACAACAACAACAATTGTAGCGCTCCACTAAGTCCAAAGCCCATGATCCAGATACCTTAGGTAAAGGGTAGGCTTCTAGTACTTTCTGTTAAATTGCCTTTTTTGGAACAGAAATTACAGATATTTCTAATATACATAAATAACTATGGATGCAGGTACAAGTGAGCTACTACCATAGTGGCCTATTGATAACTTTTATCAACTAAAAACATGATGTCACAGATAACACTGATGCAAAATTAAAGAAAAATGTGGAGTATTTTACTTTTTTGCTATGCTGTTGCTACGCTATATTATCCAATAAACATGCTTTACACAATGCTCAATTCTCTGATCTATGAACTATGGTAACTTGGCAACATCCCTGTTAGTTGCATTGGAATAATGACGGTAACAAAAACAAAACCTGACATCTAACATGAGTGGAATGACGTAATGCACCATACATCCATTAATACTGTGTTTGGCACAGTGAAGTTCAGAAAACAACCATCAACATCAAGCATTCCTGCACAAACCTACACAAATTTCTAAGCTTACATTCCCCAAAATCAAGAATAATAAACAAGGCAAAATAAACAAAACTATAAAAGCCACTTCGAAAATGCATTAAATTTCTAGATTGCGGAGCTGTCCAAACCGCATACCCATCTGCCTTGCCTCTAGAGGTGGGTTGTTTAAGAAACAATTAGGAGGGTATACAAAGCCCATTTGCAGGCAGTCTCGCTTCCGCAGCTCCCTAACTGGAGTAGCTTTCAGGCCTGATTTATCACACTGTCGCCTTCAGAAGGCAACATAATTAATAGGAGCACGGATTTCTAATTTCAATGACTTCCACAGCAAGTGGATTTTATTTGATTTATGATGGCCGACGAGTTTGCATTTTATCAGTTCATTCAGTCATTACTTATGCTGATGACCAATTTCAATAGGTCGCTATCATCTAACTCTCCACTAATCAAAGAGAATTAGAGTTCACTACATTATTTAGAAGCTACTAATTTATCTTTAGAATGAGGCAAGAAAGAGTAGTTGCAGCCGCAATCTGTGTGCCAAGGCCACAGATTAGGTCTGTGTGTGTGTGTGTGTGTGTGTGTGTGTGTGTGTGTGTGTCATTAGCAGGGTCATAGCACACTCAATGAGCATTCATTATTGTTACCTTTACCTTAAGTATTTAAGCCAGGCCAATCATGGGAATGTAGAAAGTTTACATAAAAAAGATTTATAAAACTGAGTGGCACAACCTAATAGAAGTACCCTCGAACTGAGAAAATTGTTCCCAATGTTCAGTAATACCTCTATACATTGATACACAATGTATAAAAAAGAAAATGTAAAAGTGCCTCAAAGGCTTCAAACTGAATATCTCAGCATATGAACATCTGAACAGGTCACTATTTTATTGACTATCCTCTATTGCAGTCACATGCCCTCAGCCAACTCCTGTAATTTGGCCTTCTTGATCTTTGGCTTTGGCCGAAAATTTAAAGTACTTAATGATGGGACCACAGAAATGCAAAATTTAGAGGGGTGCATTTTTGGCAAAGCACTGCCAGAAACATCCACTATTCTAGTTCTATTGTAGGTACACAACATTCAATCTTCACAGCATTTAATAAAGTGCAAATGGCAACGGACACAAAAAAACAATGATATGGTAAAAAAAAATCCTATGATTTAAAACATACAGGGTATATACAGCAATCATCAAGTTCAATTTATAAAACCTTTTAATACCTTTTTTACCTTAATACCTTTCAGATTTTTTTTTAAACCATCACGACACTAAGTTGCAAGTGGTAATAAGCGTCCTTTCTAAGGTTTAGACAGATTTGGACAAGATTTGGACCGTATTTCGTTAAATAAGGGCCGGGACCTAATTAATAACCGGGCCTGGTTTAATGTCCGGGGGCGTGGCCGATACGTGCATTTAAAAGCCAGGCCTAATATACAGGCCGGGCCAAAAAAATGAAGACATTTGGCAAATGCATAGAAAAAACCCACAATATTTATTTGAGAAAAAATAAACTAGCCTAAACTAGCCTAGCCTCGTGCACTCAATGGTGTTCTGTGTAGAGCACTGTATATATGTATATTCTGTCATATACGTTCATATATGTTCCCTCACTACCCACAGATTGTTGTCAACTTCCAGATAGGCCACACCCAACACCTGCCACTGAGCATCGAGGGTGCTGCTGTGGAAAGAGTGAGCAGCACCAAATTCCTGGGTGTGCACATCTGTGTGGACCTCTCCTGGACCACCAACACTGCATCGCTTGCAAAGAAAGCTCAGCAGCGCCTCTACTTCCTACGCAAACTCAAACTAGGATATGGCCCATTAGCCTGACATGGCCATACGTAAGCTTCCACTCAATTTTCATTTCCCTCCAGCATTACGTCTGGGTCTGATCCCATTGAACTCAATTTCTCAGGGATGCATTCCACCGGACCAATCAGCAAACGGGGGAATGGGGTAGGGGGGTGGGGGGAGGCGAGTGTTAACGATGATGTCGATCATAATGCGTTGTAGTCTCTAGCTGGTTGTTTGGCAAGCCGAGACGGAAGTGTACGAAGCCATTCAAACTGTTTTGGCTAGGCTGCCAAATATTCAGAAATTGAAGTCGGAGCAAGAGCAATGTTTAACCAATTTCATTGCTGGCAAAGATGTAGTGGCTTTACTCCCCACAGGTTTCGGATAACATACGTCACGACCAAACGTTAGCGATTGGGTAAAATCAGGACCAATCGTTTCAAACTTCAACAGAGTTCACGCCTCCTGCATGAAATCGATTCTTAATGGAGTAGGTCCAGACCCTCTGTACGATATTAGTACGAGGGTATGGTACAACCAGGCTAATGCCCCACCACCCATCATGACTACTTTCTACAGCTGCATCACTGTGTGGGACGGAAGCTGCACTCATTACAACAGGAAAGCCCTGCAGAGCATAGTGCTGAGAGGATAATTGGCGCACCACTCCTCTCCCTGAAAGACATATACACAACCCGCCTCTCCCAGAAAGCGATCACAATTGTAAGTAATGCCAGTCACCTTGCACACCAACTGTTCAACCTCTGAAAGGAGGTACAGAAGTCCCGTTCTACCAGACTCACTAACAGCTTTGTCCACCAAGCTGTTAGGCTATTGAGCTCTTCCCCTTTCCAGCCCCCGAGTAAACAATATGGACTCTGAATCCTCTGACTCACAGAAAAGGAAGACTGTGTCTGATCCATGCAAAATTTGCACAATCTGCTTTGCTCTGTAAAACCACTGCTGCCACTTTCTGACTTAGCACTGTCAAGTCATTACCCTATATAAAACATTTCAAGCCTTTTTAAGTATCAGTTTTAAACACAAGCAAAAAGCATATGCTTTACTCCACGTACACTTTACCTACTGTCACTACAGTGGTTAGTGATTAGGTTAGTGGTTATGTTTTCTGCTGTACCTGTAAACTTGTTTGTCTGTCCTGTCTTGCCTGTCTACTGTACCTCTGGTAGTAAGAATAGTGGTTAGAAAATATTTTGCACTTTTATAGTTTGTTCTGTTCTGTATTGTCTGTCTATCTTTATCTACCTGCACTTTCAAACGAAATATACACTAGACCTAGACCTTGAAATATCTAGACCACTGCAAATCAGAGAGGTCCCGCCCTTGACAATCTCTGTCAAAGTCAAATACATCAGAGGGCCAAGAAACTAATTTTCCTACAAGCAGAGGGCCGGACTGGTTCAAGGTTTATTAAAACATATTTAAATGATTGCACATAACGTATTGAACCAAGACCTAACACAATGTACCGTATGTTATTTAATGATTAGCCTAAACGAACTATCCAATATTTTTATGGCTATTTCAGTAATGTCAAGTGAAAACAGGATAACAGACAAAAACTAACTCACAGCTTTGCTGTGATACATACTGTATCTATCAAGACATAAGAAATGAGGCTGCGGCATGCAGGCTGGTTCTAATACTAATCAAATATCATCCCGCGGGCCATAGATAATTCCTTTGCGGGCCGGATCTGGCCCACAGGCCTTGACTTTGACATATGTGGTTTAGACCATGCTATGGGCATAATACATGTATGTGTCTATTGTTGACCACATGGAGGCTGAGTTCTGCAGACTTTTTTTCTTGAACGGCAGGTCACACCGGTGCGACCTACAATTTTTTAAAATCGCACCATTGAGAAGTTTGGTCGCATGTGAAACTAAATTGGATGCACTTTTGAGCCCTGTATATCCTATATGTTTCCAATGTAACGGCTATCTGTGAGGACTAACTGCATCTAACAACATTAAAAAGCAAAGGCAAAACACAACATAGACAGAACATTTTGTGATTTAAAAAACACAACAACAATATGGCTACTACAATCAACAGTACTAGAAAACACATTGCTGTTCAAAAACAGATTTCCTATATAACATCATATACAATTTTGTGGGGAAAAAAAAATGAAACTCTTCCCTTCACTCAGAATCCATACCAAAGCCCAGTGCGATTTATTGTATAGCAAACACAAAATGCGAAGCACAAGCATTTGACAAGAAGTTCAACCTTGATGATCAGACTCTGTTACCTGCTCTCTCTTGCTGATTTCCAGTGTGATAAATTGCATTTAGCAAGGCGGGGGAGCCTAAACAGTCCTGACATGTTTTTATTGATTTGCTTGGGATATATGCATGTAATCCTGTTTGTGGGCAAATTGTAACACAGGCAAATCCACAGTCACCGTACTTTTCTGGCAGAAAATTGCAGCTATCGCATGGGAGGTGGAATGTAGAGGGCTTGGAGGAAAGAGATGTAGGCAGCCCACTGGAATCTAAGAACATCCATTAAGATTTATTGGTAACAGGATTCCTTATGGCTTCAGCATTATTCATAGTATACCCTCTGATTGTTTATAAATGAGACAGCTCAGACTGTTACAAAGCCTCAGTAACAGAGCCCATATGCACCTCCCCAACAGTTTACCTATGGCTTCCCCTGTGTCCAGGTTTAGTGATCTGATACATGCTGGAGGAATCCGAAAGAAGCAGCTCTCACTCGTGCCATGCTCAGGGACCTCACCAATGGAACACTTCTTGGTCTAGATGGAAGGTCCCCACTCTCTCTATCATGTCAGTCAACCATAAATTACAATTTCATGGAACTATAGAGACTCCATTTGCGTATCCCCGCTAATCGGCTACA
The DNA here is from genome assembly GCA_017657215.1 of Limnothrissa miodon. Lineage (NCBI taxonomy): Eukaryota > Metazoa > Chordata > Actinopteri > Clupeiformes > Clupeidae > Limnothrissa > Limnothrissa miodon. The sequence continues at coordinate 623,731 of JAGFZM010000009.1, read as the reverse complement.
GACAAGATATATGGGGTTGTGTATTACATACAACACTTTCAAACAGACAGATTGCAACAGCTCAAGGCAGTTATTTCTCTAAGCAAACATTTAATGGCAATAAAAAACACATATTTCTGATAGCACAATGGTGAATACTGCAAGTATGCATACTTCACTGCATTGCTGTATTTTGTGGTGGGCAACAAAGCGTTACTTAAAACCCCTGCACAAGATTGTTTATTCAGCAATTTCCCCCAGTCCTACATACTTTATTTGGTCTTATTAAATGGAAACAAGGATCACCTTCAGCTTTATTAATGACACTCCTCTGGATGAAAGATGTCTGCAAAAATTCCCAACATCTGTTTGCTGCACTCTCTTCTCAGCGGGCTGCACCTATTCCTCATGCCTAATGATGCTGATCCACTCTGCAAGTTTTACGGACAAATGTGTGTTTGGCCACATTCATCAACCTGAATGAGTGCTCTTGATGAGGCGTCCGCTGGCCTGTTTCGCTCTTTCTACCACACTTTAACAAATGACAACCTCGTCCACATGTTTTTCATTTGTTTCACTCACACACAGACACACATACACACACAAATATAAGGGGTAGAGGAGAGGGGGGGATTTGGCTGAAGTATAGGAACCTTCAAGAAAAAACAGTCAATGCCACCTACCCAGAAGTCTCATCAAAAGTGGTTTAAGTACTATAGTGCAACTGAAGCATCAATTCCATGATGCCTTTAGGACCATGGAGCCCTGAGGCTCATCACACCAATGGCAGAAATCCAATGGCTGACATTATCTACGGGCTGTCTTCAGCACAGAGCTGGCCTCACTGGTCAGAGCGTTCATCCCCCATGGACCAACATGAAAGGGCAGTACATGTACAAATGGAGCGATTTGTTGACTTGGACAAGCAAACCATTAGACATACAAATCACAAGGAGTTGTGCTTCATAAATCAGTCTGCCTTTGATCTGCAGCTGGTTATGAATTTAGAGTCAGAATGGCTCAAACAGACACAAGCTAAAATACCAAGACAGCCGTGCTGCTTTTGCAACCATGAGAATCTCCTCCTCCGTTCTCCAGGGAAATCTGAAAATAGTAAATAAGTCATAAATACAAATGCTACAAAAATGCTGCATCAGATGTGGAGTTAGAGTACTTTAGAGACTTGTGGTGAAACTAACAACAATGGACAAAATTAAAATACACAACGTAATTACAGAGAGCATTCAAACAATTGGAATGATGTAGCATAATCTTGTCTGAATGCTAACCATAGTGAAGGGAGACACTATTCCTTAGTAAGTCTAGTTTATTTCCTTTTTTAAAGCACCGTGGGATCAGCTATGATAGCACAAGTTCTGTCTCATGGCGAACATGGGCCTTAGTACCTAAGTGCAAATGTTCTAAGGCTCTGGCTAAGCCCTTCCATGTCTGTGGCTGTTTGGTGTTGAGGGTGGAGAAGGATACTGTCAGCAGGCTAAGCTTATTTAACATGAGCCAGTGTAAAACTATCCATCCAACAAACAGCTGAGGCACCTCAGCTGGACTACCAGGAATAAATCATATCTTGGAAGGCAAAACAGACACAGCATGAAGTCCCAGCCCCCAGCTAAAACTCTTGACAAGCATAAACGGGAGAGCAGCTATTTATTCACCTCCTCTACACAATGACATCGGTCAACAACACACATACTGTACACACACACAGAAACGTATTCACACAAAAACACATAAACATATTCACTCACTCTCTTTCCTCTCCATCACACACACACACACACACACATAGAGAGAGAGAGAGAATAGCTCTTTGGAACAGGTCAGATGACGTCTGTGGTTAGACTTGCTTTGGCAGCAATTTGTTCTCACAGTGCACCTAGGGAGCACTCTGGAATAGAGTCAAGCAAAGTAAATGCAGGGAAGTCTATTAGTTCCTTCACCATGCACTAAAAACAAAACAACACAACACAACAACAGAAAACCCTCTCTGCTTCCAAGCAGCTCTTACAATGGAGCCTCAGCACCCAAGGTATAGATATTGAATGGAAACATTCTTTAATTTACTTGAAGGGATTATAGAAATGCAGTTGTTGAATTTAGGTAGGTTAAGGTATCCAATGGACCAGACCAAAACAACACCGTCTTCACCGCCTCTTTCTACATGTAAATTTCAAACTGGTTTTCACCGTGCTAAAACGGCCCAATCTGAACAGAGTCCCACAGACATGTAAGATCAAGAGGATACACCTACTACATTTGCCAATCAATGATCATTTGGAACCATCACTGGTCCAACCCCGTTGCCAGGTTGAATTTACGGAAAATACAAATAGTTTCGTTGTAACCCTTTTAAATGACCCTGTATAAGACGCTCTAGCAGTGCTCCTGGGTCACTTTCAGACACACAAATTTGCGCTATTATTGAGCCTCAAAGAACAATTTCTGATGGTCAAAAAACATGTTCTATGATACCTTTAACTGAAAACCACATTATTCACTGAATGTACCGAATATGCCTGGCCTTAATATTTTTATCACACCAGAAACTTCACCTGGTTAACTTCACAACTTCTAGAGCTTCAGGTTCAAAACACAGACAGTGTCAGTATACTTGTAGATAAACATCTTAACTGCTGGACTCAAGTGAACTAAGGACAAGCTCAGACTGTTCAAGCTCTGTGATATAGTATGTTTACTGCACTCAAAGCAGCCCTGCGATGGCTCTATTCTTTTAGTCTGTAAACTGTGGTGCTTAAGACACACTGAATCAACCTATCTGATGCCTGGCCCAAATGAATGGCAACAGGGAGCAAAGCTTTACATCACATACGATTACGGTATATCTATGCAAAGTACACACATTGTGACTGTGCATGAATAATGGAGCGTATGCAGGAGTAAATTCATTAGCTGAGCAACAAACACAATTTCAAAGAAGAACATGAAGGTGAAGATGATTATGAGCTTGCACAAGGCACAAGGCGCACTGCACTGGGAGAGAGAACTCATCAAGAAGCATATTCCTCCAGCTTTCCCTGGCCGATGGAACAACAACCTTCAGACACCAAATCAGTTTTAAAGGAACCCGGGGGCTACAAGTGTAAAACTGCTATGTGAAACATTCATAATTTATGTGTATTTGATGTGGTGATATGTTAAAACTTCAGAAGAATTTTAATGGGCTTGGGAAAAAAAAGTTTGAGAGGGTTGTTTTCTCTTTTTTTTATGGATTCATTTCTAAATACCAAAGTTTTCGATTCTAGGAGGAAAAAATATGTTCTGCAACTTCTTATCATTAAAAAAATATTTTCATCTTCATTTTTATTTCAATGCCTTATTGATCTAGCTGCAAGGATCTTATAAAGACTATTTCATTGCTCTGTTAGTGGCAGCTGTAAAATGTCCAATATAGTCAACAAAGGAAAGCAATGGGCATTGATCAATGTCCCAGCAAAGCATACACATAAAGGCTGACAATACACTGCAACAAATCCTAACATCAATTTGGGCTTAATGGGAAACTAGTTCAGCATTAGGACTCCAAAAAGCAACACTTTGCTATATGTTGGGCTACCTCCACACTTTCCAGTTTATACCTTTAAAATGTGCCACCCAATAGCTCACCCTGGATCCAGTTGTATTGAGACTCTCTCCAGCGCTAACATATTAATCTTTCACGTGGGTTTGTGCAGGCTATTGATCCACAACACCACTTCATTATTACTCTCCCCTTTGGAGGAGGAAAAAAAATATGAAAATAAATTAAGGATTGTAGCCCAGGTGGACTCACTGGCCACTTGAATTGCTCTGAAGTGCAAGTAATAGAAATAATTGCAGGGAGAGAAGGCCTGAGTGTTAATTTGTTTCCCTATTAGAAAAATCTCTCCCCTTTGTGATTCAATTTACCATAGTGGCTGGGGAGGCCCACAGAGCAGGCTTATTTGAATCAACTCTCTGTCACATCTAATCAGAGGTCTGTGACTGGGAGACAGACTTGGAAACAAAAGCGGACAGGACACACAATGGAGAGGTGAGTTGTCGTGATAAGCAGACGAGACATGCCAGTCCACTGACTTCCTGTCCACATGCCTTGACAGAGTGCAAAACAGTGGAGCTAGGATCTTGACGACAAACCTTTGAAATGTGACCATATTAAGCCAGTGTTCGCCTCGCCTCGCTGCCTAGCTGAAAGATATACTACGGACTCCAGTGTATTGCTCTTAGCTTATAAGGCATTAAACTGGCCTTTCCACAGCAAGACCTCCTAATCCGCACGGCACCCCGCTTACCGCCCTCACTCACCCTGAACCACAAACTCATCATGTCACGCCGCAAATTAGAGCCAGACTTGGAAAAAACCCACCAAGGCATAAAAGACAACTGTTAATCAAGGCTAAGGTCAATTTCATCAACAACTCTCAGGTGTGCGCTTTACAGCTACACCGGCATCTGACCCAAGATGGCAACCTGTCAAAAAGATAACAGCAATTGTCCCTGAAGCTGGCCTCCTGGTGCACACAGATAACATTTTCTCCCCCTTTTTCATGAGTGTGATTTTGTTCTTCATTCACCATGTGCTTTTCTATACTCCCTCCCTCCCTCTCCCTCTCTCTCTCTCTCTGTCAGCCCCACATACGTAAGTGTATATACAGTACAGCCATCTATTATTCCTTTGCTCCTTCTCTCACCTATTTTCTGGGGCCTCTCAGTGACAGAGGGTTTTTTGATCTCACACCTCTCTGCTGTCAGTCAGTCCTGACAGACATCCGGAGACACGCTTCCCTCCAACCAACCACCCACCCCCCGGGGGAGGTCCTGACAGCCTGCCTGCACCTTCACAGCCATCTCAGGGGCCAGGCACCCCATCTATCTTACACTATCTATCTCCCATACACCCTTGTACACGCCAGAAAGACTAGTCTTGGAAAGAAACACAATACCGGGGCTTAGAAATACTGCACCGCTTTGATTCCCGCCATGGGAAATGAAAGGCGTTATTCAGGCCCACTAGTGTTCCTATTTTTTTGTGACACAATACTGTATCCATTCATTATGTCTCACCGCAAACTCCATCAAATGAGCAAAACACTTAGATGTCACAGAGCTGGTACCTAGTGTAGGATTTCATGACACTCCTCAGTGAATGAACATTGAGATTTTTTCCTTTTCCAACAGGAAAGGCGCTGATAGGACATCAGGGATTTGTGAACTTTATTTTAAGTCTACGCATTTACCCAAGCATATATTTCATAATGGGCTCTGACCACAAGTATGTTTCTTGGTGAAATAAATCACTGTATGTCAGAAAGCTATGTACTTTATGTGTCTACAGAGTGAAGCAGACACAGAAATAAGAAACCTTCGCATATTTTTAAATGAAGTCACAGCATGCAACATGTTTCAGTCTCAATTGCAATAAATATGATGCTTGTCATGCACAAATCATTTCCCCCAAACCTCATTTCTTTGACATGTTCCACTATTATGCAGTTAAACTAAATTGCAGACAGATTTCTCTTCTCAGACAAGTCTACTTTCTTTAAACCATCACAGCTAAAATCGATGTTAACCACTAGGGTAAGATGCCACCACTTGTTTTGCTGTCAGAGGATGTTGGATACAAACTAATTTTACCAGGGACACACCTCATGAATTTCCTAAACGTTGGAACAGCGTACACAACAATGAGATGCTTAATGAGGTCTTGGTCCGGAGAAATGTTCTTTTTTTACAGTCACAGGAACAGAAAATACTACTTTCCTATAATACAAAACATTCTGGTATGAAACTTTGCCCAGTGAGGGAGAGGCAAATCCCATCTCTGCCTCAGCCTTGAGAAGTTAACGAAGTTAGAGGGCTGATGGTTCTCACATGATTCTCATGCTGTCATTGTGTTGCCTGTCTTCCCAACCCAGAGTCCCGGGAGCACAAGTTGAACTACAATGCTGCCTTATGCACGCGCACGGCAGCTGTTTGTACGGGAAATCAACAGCCAACATGGAAACAAGCTGGAGGGGTCATGTAAACTTGCCGGCAAGGCGCGTAGGCTTCAGGGGAGGAAGATAACACATGGAGAGACAATCACCTCTTCAACCTCGGCAAGGTTTGCCGTGAGAGATAGAGCTTTGGCATTGCAAACACCTCTTTGCCCCCTCCGCCTTCCGTGCCCCCAAACACCCCACCCACCCACGACTAGTTCCTTTTACTGCCAGAGCAAAAGAAAAGAGAAAGAGCTGAAGAGAGCAGGCGAGAGGGCCTTTGCAACATGACACTCCATTCAGCTGTGCCAGAATCAGCCTCGGATCCCAGCGTGACTCACTGCTCCACACAACGGCTCAGAGTGGCGCAGCACCGCTACTGCTGTTATAGAGATGAGCCGCACGCAGCTTTGGGTTGTCACTAAGAGTTGGCATTACAGAGCACGAATGAACGAACACACACACACACACACATACATACACACACACACACAAACAAACAAATTGGGATGCCTGGCTTGTAAAGAAGAGCAGTTTCCTACACCTTGAGGTTGAGCCATGGCATGCTTTGGCTTCTCTTCCTCTGCCTCTTCCCTCATGGCATCAACAAAGTTTGCTAGCAGACTTCCCCCATGCCAAAAACACAGGCAGGGACTCCTGGGGCGTCCAGAGGGACACCCATGTTCTCAAAGGAAACACGGTGAATTGCAAAGGGAAGCCCATCTAGGGAGTGTGTGAATGCTGGAGAACACCATGGCAAGCCCATGCCAGTGGCAGCCTTTAGCACTACTAATGGTGAGCTTAAGGGGACAATGCAGGGGAGAGGACCAACAGCTTTTGGGAGCCCACTCCAATAATCTCTAGTGTGGCACATGAAAGACGTTTCGGAATGTATATGGACATTAATGTTAAATTTGCTGTAAAAAAATGTAATGTTGCCAAATAGACCTTGGCCACAGCAGGGCTAAGTAGCTATACAAGTATGAATGCAAATGATAGATAAAGAATACTATGTGCTCTTATAAAAAAAACTGGAAAGTTAATATTTAAAATTACAATCACATTTACTATCTTTTGTAGGCTTACTTTTTGTGAAAACCTCTTGAGCATGATCATTTCTGTATGTACTTTTTTGTACATTTTTCAATATTTTCTATGTAAATGATCTTCTGCCATTAACCAACCCACTCTGAAGTTGGATGCCCGAGAGTATGTTTTTGACTTATTTGAACTTAAGGCAACCTATCCTACCAATGATCTCAATGACCTGACATCCCTAAGTGACCCCTGTGAGAGGTCATGAGGGAGTGAGATGGGATCAGCTCTTATTCTTCAAAACCATCCGCCCACCTCCTCCAACACTAACCTCAATGGCATCCACAAAAACACACACACACTGGCCAATCAAAGCCTTCTGGCCATTGAGCAATTATCCTGGCACTCTGGCATAGGTAGAGACTGAACTCCAGAGCCCTCTGACCCACTCAAAGCTCTCTTTCAAAAATAACCATAGGCAATCTCAAGACCAGTGGATTTATTTGATTTTCAAGTGGAAAAAAAGAGGTGAAGGAAAACAGTGATTTGTATTTCTGGTGAAACATCTGGGCTCATGCCGCATGCCATGCCAAGTGCAAAGTCTGAAATAATGCTGAATTTTCACTTCACAATTATTCTACAGAATGAGTTCTTGTCATTATATCAATTTATTTCAATGTCATTTGTACATGCCCGAGATTGTCTAAATCAGTGAAGGGCAAAATGAGCAGCATTCAACCTGACTTTACAGCCGTCTCCTACCCACCTACTGAAGGGGGAACTGAAGGGGAAAATGCTTGGGTGTGTGGAGCTCTCTTCACAGATGATTTGAAGAGCACAAACTATTTTAAAGGTGGAAACAACAAAAGCGTACAATAATTTGTCATTTATGAAATGGAAAAGTGCTCAAGGGGGAGCTGTGGAAAAACAGTGCCACCTATTTTGTTCTGTTTTTCTTCGTTTATGAGCACAGGAGTGATTTGCCAAGCTACACCTTGCGAGGCAAAAGCTGCCCTAGGCACCGAGCTCACAAATACAGTTTGATCTGCTGTAGTTTTGGATTTGCGTCTGGAGGGCTATACCTCATCATGACAGTCCCGGAGGGAAGACAGGAGTATGGCGGTCTGCTCGGTGCTCTGTGGCACGGCACGAGGGGCCATATGCTTGCTGTTTGACTGGTGCTGCTCGCACAATTCACCCGCCTGAGCTGGGTGGCAACGACAGCAGCTGGATCTTGTGCTGATATGGTGAGCATACACACACACACACACAAAACACACTCACACCGGTACAAACCAACACTGCATGCAGCAGACCAAGAGTCTGCCTTTAGTCTACTGTGTATGTGCAAAATATTTTATGCCATGAGGAATAAAAATATATAGCTCTTAAATGCACTGCATACTGTCTGCTGGCACAAATCATGTATCTTCCTATCTTCAGACAGATCTAGTATGTGCTATGTGTGCATACCGGTACACTGTATCTAGTATCTCCAATATGTAGTGTGTGTGTTTGTGTGTTTGTGTGCTATGAGTGTATCCAGTGCAGTTTGTGGAGTGCTAGTCTAGTGAAGCGGCTCCATAGCAGCAGTGATGTTGTTTTCAGCTGGCAGGGAGGGGTGGGAACAGAGATGGGTTTTATGATCCTGTGAGGTGTCTCCTTGGGAACCGTGTGCACACAGGGCCTTCAATGTGCCGGGCGTGATCATGGGGCAGAGTGTGAAATTCAAACTGACTGATCCAGGGCACAATCAGGATTACACCACTTTCCTGTCCAATTCAAGTCGGATGCACAATGGCCCGCCTGTAAAAAAAAATTGTCAAGTGAGCCATTAGGCCTTAAAGAGTGGCGATTCATGGCGGCTGTGGGAAAAGGCCATCTGGTTTGGGGTCGGATTACGTAGCTCATCTACCATCCCCCATGCCCCCAAAATCAAAATGTCAGTTGTAGATCATCAAAAATGTCATGAAGCTAAAATGTTTCTATTAGAGCAGACTTACATAGGGCTGTAGGCCTAATTGTTAGCTCGTTAACACAGAGTATGCTATAAAGGGACTAAAGAATCAGATACCATAAACTAAATACTAGGGTACTTCAATAGAAATATCTACTAGGTCATGAAAATTCTCAATAAACACAAGCACTACATGCAGAGCATAGTGTCAGCCTAATCTGAAACATGACATGTGTTTTGTGCACTGAGGACAAAAGAGGAAGAGATGGATATGGAGCTCCCAGAGACAATGAATCGTCTTGTCACACAGATCTCTTGTTTTTTTTCCTGCTGACATCTCGAGCAGCCCATGATCAGTCAGTAGTTGGTTTAATTATGCAGGGGAGCTAACGGAGAGGAATGTTCTTTCTGATCACCTACATCAGTGGGACTGTGACAGACGGCTCGATGGGAGCTGCCAGAACAATGCAGTGCAAAGCATCGACCCCATCTCCCAGCCAGCAAGGTGTATCATTTAGCCAGCAGTGATAATTAGATGCAGAATTTACTGAAAACTGTCAATGACCGTGTCAATAGCAGGACCCTCAGCATCCATCATGTGGCAAATCAATGCCAATTTTCGGCTATGAATTCGGGAAAATGATAGCTTTCAAATAAATGGTCAGAAGAGGAAATGCAAGACTCCTCGGGGAGGAATGAAACAGCTCAATTTACCCCCACCACCCCGCCAACCCACCCATCCATATCCTCCACCTCCACCATCTCAGAGAGCGCCTCAACCCACTTTGCTTAGAGGAAAAGGTCACAGAACATTACAGCAGAATATCTCTGAAACAAGATGTAGAACATCACAGACGCATGACAGACAGACAGGAAGGCAGTGAGGCCAGCTCAGGCCAGGCTCAAATTGCCCAGGCCCTGGATATACCTCTGCTCTGGCTGATTTAAGACCTGGGTCAGCAGGTGCTGGAATCAGCAGGAATTGAAGGTCAACGACATGGTCTGGACATTAAAAATAAATGTAATCGTCGCGTCACAAAGAGCAAATTAATGCCGGGCTAATGTCGGAGGTAATCTTCAGAGGGGTATAAAGATCAGTGAGGCTCAAGCACTGTGGAAAAAAAGAGAATGAGAAGCACTTATCCAGTAACGAGAGCCTAATGAGGATCCTTTTAACGCCAATGTCTTCCTTTCCAATTGGAAAAACATTTGTCTTACAGTAAAAGCAGTGATTCATGTATCGTTTCAATTGTGAATGTGGGTCCTCTAATAAGTGCATAAATCAACTCAGCTCAGGTTAGCGTAATGAGACTTAAATCTGCTAAAATAACATCATAACATGGCCCAATGATAAAATGATGTGGTGGTAAAAAAAAGCCCAGTGCGGTTTCAGCATCTCAAACGTAAGCATTTTATAAGGGTGTGGGGTGTGTATGGGCTTTGGCAGAGGAGACCCACTACTTCATTTTGCTCTGACAGGCAATTTAATACCACAAAATTACAAACCCCAGCTTTTCAATTACTTTCCCAGTTACGAACATTTTCAAACCTCTCAAGATGCAATCAAAAGGTTAGGGCTCTGGAGCTGGCTGGCTCCGAGCTTGAACTCTGGTGCAATTACTGCAACCCAGAATCCAAGGGCAGAAACATGAAAATGTTTTAAAAGGCCAGCATACCTGGGCTCGCCCTGCCATGGCACAGCACCTTGCTTCTCATCACGTGACCCCTTTAATGCACTCTTTGAGAGCACCAAGGGGCTTGGGAGACTGTAAAATTAAAGTGTTCAGCCTCTTTCCAGCTTGTGGAGATAGGCGCGGGATAAGGCTGGGCTTTTGTGAGATTGGTGACTGTGAACTTGTGAAGCTATCATTAGAGCCGAGGCTTTTAATGAGTGATGAGCGGACCTGCTTTTTTTATTACCACTGTCTAGACAAGGTCTGCACCCCATGCCTGTGGGTGACAGACGGAATACTCAGAGGAAGGATTCATCAGCGCGTACAACGCCAAGAGGAATCATATTTAATCCCACCAAGGCATCCATGCCATCCGTTTTCCCTGCCTCCTCCACTGACAGTGGTAAAAAGAAAATGATTTGCACAGATCAATCACTTGACTCATTGGTGGCTGGTCGACACTGCTGCATTTTGAACAGGCACTGCTTGACAGACGCCTCCCCGATGTTTGATTAAAGGCCCCAGCATCTTGCTAACCTTTCATTTGAGGGATGATTGTTGCTGAGTGACAAATAACTTCCCCAGCACGGTTCAAGGCAAGGATATTGACATTCAGATTGGGCCGAACGTTTGCTCAGAACAGATGTCTCGGCTGGCATGGAGGCATGACAGTAACAGCAGGTACGCCGGCGCTGGAGGGGCAGCAAGATGAGCGCCCGACCACCCCACCACTGGCAGAGTCACAACAAGTGTATGCTTTACTTCATGCGGCCAGTCTGTGGTCTGCCTCGCAATTACTGGCACACAACATCTGTTTGTTGTGAAGTTTGTCTCTCTCTCTCTCATTCTTAGAAACCTCAAAACCCACCCACCCCCTCCCCATCACCTTGATCTTAATCTATGGCTGTTGTGGGCGAAATGATGGAACCGGCGGAGGAAAGTGCAGTAGGAGGGGACAGAGGGGAGAAAGGGGAAGAGGACAACTGCGCCTTCTCCACCACCTGACAGCGGCTGATGGCCTTGAACACATGACTCCAGCAGTGTATGGCAATGCAGCTCTGGATCCAGTGTCAGAGCTGGGCAAAGGCACACTGTGCCCTCTACTGCTCGTCTCGGGTCAGTTGTCCTCCTGTTTGAGTCCCACCAACAGGGACTCAAACAGGAGGACGGGTGAGAAACATGGCCCCTTGGACAGCATCTGGACTATTGATATAGTTGACTGTAGCATTAGACCAGAACATTTAGCAAACAGGGGTATTATATGCCTGTGGCTTAGGGGTTGCCAGGTGGACTACTGTAGAATCATTACAGGTGTCCATTTACTTCACTGGACAAATTACCATATAAGATTAATGAGTCAAATTAGGGTCACTGTGGCTATGTCTAAACACCAATATACAGTATATCATGGTCCAATATTAAAATGTGTTTGTTAAAAAGTGTGATATATACATATATATACATGGCATGTGATATATCATTGGCTGGTTTATCTGTTGAAATATGCTGAATTTTGGAATGTATTGGTATTTGGTTTGCGAATATATGCTTGTCTGCCGTGGGGGATATAGAGCAAAGTGGATGCATTCAACAGAGATTTCTCTCAAAGTGTGATTCCAAAGCCCTGTGTGCTGGCAGAGCATGTCATCCCCATTTCTCTTTAATACTGACAGTCAATTAACACATTCACAGGAAAAATAACACCTCCTTGGCAAAAAGCCAACCTGGAGCGCAGACACCTCTGGCACTACCTCACTCAGGAGACAAACTCCATATTATTCTTGGCTCACTTGTTTACCTACAGCATAAAAGAACAGTCTCCCATTGCAACACAACAACGCACCACAACTCATTGGAGAGTCATGGAGTGTCAGTGGAGTCGCACACATAAATAAAGTGGCACTTGTTTTAGCCTTCTGTGCTGCACACTGAGTCAAATGAGCACTTCAAACTATTTGGGATTCATCAGAATGAGAAGGAATTGTTCAGAATTTAGTTGTCATGTACAGGCTATCTTTCACTGAATACTTATACTGAATAGGGTAATTGTTAAGCGAAATGCACATTATGATTCAGCGGGACAAAGTGATAAAGTGACTCAGAGCAGCCCAGCAAACAGGCCCACTTGTGTACAGAGCTTGCATTATGCTTGCTTTGAGCAGAATTATCTCCCATGTTCTATCCAGAGCAAATGCAGATAAAATATTTGTTCATGTGTCATATTACAGAGATGGACTTACAGACAGATGTTGAGCAGTGACTAGTGGTCATCAATAAATGGCCACCCAAACACTTTCATCAGGGCCTGAGCTGAACTTAAAAATAAATAAATATATTCAATCAGACCTGTTGCTCATTGGGCCTCTTTGTGTTAAGCACTTTGAGACATGCCTTTTGTAAAATGCGCTATACAAATAAATTGAATTGAATTGAATATGTCTAAAAAAAAAGGTGCCATAAAATTCTCAGCTTTTGTATTGTTTTTTTTAAAGCCAGCTAACACAAATGCTTACAGATCTCACTATACAGAATTGTATGAGGATCCATGGCATTACTCGACAGGACAGCCATGAAACTGGATGTTGGCCTATAAAGTAGTAAGCTTCTAATTCGTTAACCTACTGAACCTCAAGCTAGATAACAAAAACAACAAAACAACAAACTAGTACTTATACACTATGCTGGTAAACAAAGCAACATAGAATGCAAAAATAACAAAGTACCTGCTTAGTGTAAAGTATATTTAAAAGTAGTTAAAATACTATTGGAGAGCTTACGATCCTATCAACACATGTGGTTTACTCACAGGCACGATAGTAAGTCCAAGGGTGACAGAGGTGAGAGGAAACATTATTCACAAAATGTCCCTTTGCCAAACAGCAGCAGCCCTTAGGCAGTCAGCTAAACTGGAGCCCTCCATGGGCGGTCTTCCCCTCAGCAACACAAGGCATGCACAAACACACAAGCATGCAATCCTGTTCACAAGAATCTAAAGCTTGCAAGAATAGATTAACATTGTAGGGGCAAAAATATGCTACACCACATCATATATACATATACATGTATGCACACACCCATACATGCACACAGCCATACATGCGCAGAGACACTCTCTCTCTCTCTCTCTCTCTCTCTCTCTCTCTCTCTCCCACTCACACACACACACAGGTTCTTTCAGGCCTTCATGGTGTGACAAGACATGTCTGCCGATCATTTTGAACAAGAGGGTAGTCATACCGTCTTATCAGTGTCAATCAGTGCATTGAGAAGCCTTGATAATTCCCCACAGAGTCGGTATCAGGGGCTTTTAGTTCAAAAGCAGGAGCAAAGAATCGCACATCACACAGAACCACCTTAGGTGATAAAGGTACTTATGACCCTACATATATTTATGGATACCATTAAAAACAAAACTGCCATAAAGAAAATAGCTGACTGCAGAGTAAAAAGCCCGAAGGACCCAATTTCCTCCTGAAGCACCTGATGGACACTGTGACAAGCAGATTGCTTTCCAGCACCAATTTTTGGAGCATGTGAAAAATGGGGCCGCATGCTGGTATGTGGTCCAAGATGAGTCATAAATCTTCCTTTATCTCCTCTGTGGTGTTAGCAGAAAAGGATGAGTTGCTTTTTTTCCATCTCATTCACATGTCTATCTGTCTGTTATCCGTGCCCTTGAGCAAAGATTACTGATGCCCTGCCTTTGATATATGACACACATCTCACAGTGCAGCTTTTCATCCAGTGAATTAACCCAGAAAAAATGCAAACCTGACTGCCATCAGCTTGGAGGCTTTCTCACAATTCTTTTGTGTTCCTCCACCAACCCCGAACCCCCTCCACCATGGTGATATTGAGCAGACAGGGCAGAGAGCATTATGGGTAGTCAAGTTTGGTGGTAAATTGTTTATCTGACCTCTGCACTTCTCTGCATTTTATAATCTACTGTGTGTTGGCCCTGTGTCATCCTCATAACAAATTGTTCCTGTCAGTTCATGACTTAGAATTTTTTATTTCTTTGGGGTGTACATGTGACGTGTGTGTGTGTGTGTGTTTGTGCGCATGCGTGTGTGTGTGTGTGTGGTAGTGGTGGTGGTGGTGTTGGGGGGGGGGGGGGGGGGGGGGGTTAGGTTGAGTATGAAATGATTGAGCATATGTGGTATTGATATAAAATGCCACAATAATAGAAAATAGTCTGAAATAACAGAGCATAGAGCATTCCATCATTTCCATCATTCCAGCACAGAGTCCAAGTCCACAATCTATGGTATGGTATGACATGAGACGGAGCATGATAAGTGTTAATGGCCTATTCATAGCCAAGCAAGTTAATTACTCCCGCTTAACAAGGCCTTTCAGGCACAGAGGGAGCCCAGGCCTTAATTGCATCAGTATTACTACAGTTATGCTACTGCATAGCAAAGATCATTTCAAATCCATTTAGTCTTACCCTAATTGTTTAAAGCCTTAATACAATAGCGATGTACCTGAGTGTACCCTTTAAAAGGAATAAAGACCTGGAGCTAATGCATCGCTGAAATACATTCCAATTTTTATAACTTAACTGTGTATGACAAAGGGCACAGACTGCAACAGCATGTCCCATAGACAAGATCCTACGAAATAATGCATTAGCCAATTACTGGAGTGGTAGGATCCTGTACACTGACTTGGTGTTAAATCCCATTAACTCAGAGATAATCTACTTATATGATGAGACCCAAATACAAGAATAAATTGAATTTAACACACATAATACATAAATGAAGTAATAAAAGGTCATATCATATAAAAAAAATCAAAAAATGGAACAAAATGTTTATTGCTCTATTTATCTATTAATCTATTTAATTACCAAATTCACTCCTGAGAACCAATTTGCAGCCCAATAGGACGGTTTGCAATTAACATACAATGTACAGTAAATGTTGTAAGTTACATTTTATATGGTTCTAATAATATATAACATATAATATATACATACATTCTATAAATAGTCATACTTCTCCCTGGGTCCTCCCATGGTCATCAGACTGTCATTACATTGTTTAATGAATTATTGATGTGCAACAGACATCTGGACCTAACTATGGTCCACATCACTATGCCACTCGGTGCCATTCTAACACAGAGACTATGCATCATACACGAGAAAATAGATGCCACTCATACATCTCAGGGAATGGCACCATCATGCTCTCTGAGCAGAGCAACCTTCAATGACATGCACTAGGTAAAACAATAGTGGAGGTTGAATGGGACCATAACAAGACAACAACAAATCAGTGTTTTTGTGAACACTCAACTGTGGACAAGGAGGAGTGCAAGTTTGCCTGTACTTTACCCGACCTTTCCTCTGGCCTGCAATTGCTCCCCAAAAATCAATTTGCCATCAGCGTCTGTACAACTGGCAACTCAACAACTTATTACATTTGTTATATGGAGCTCCATCTGGCCAGGGTCATTTGCCTTTCTAATTTAGTTGTCTTCTGCTCTCTAATTTGTCTCACATTTACAAATGGTGTCGACCACAGCACCAAGCTGCACCCCGTCAGCTGCATAAATATATTTTCATGTGAATATGCCAGCAGTCCATGGTCATAAATTTGCCGTGCTGCGTTATTAATAGATAGTAACAGATGTTTAGTGATTGTTGATTACCAGTCATGTTGACCAGCGAAATCTGTTCATAAATGGAATGGAATTTATTGCACAGCAGAATGCAGCTCTTCTCCTTGGCAGGCTGGAGCCTGGTGCCAACTGGCTGTGTAGCGAATCATGGAGACAAAGTCGTCCTGCTTTCCCCCTCTGAGGTACAGGAGCATATGGTGCTCTGCTGAGGATGGCGTGCACGCATGCAGAGGACAACAAACAGGATTTGTAGCAGTGAATACGCCATACTTTGGTCCTCTGCAAAACACACTGGGAGGAAGCAACTGTTCGACCACTGCCACTTCCCCCTAATAGCAAAGCAAAAAGTTGCAGAGTTATGCCATTCCAATAAGTTGTCACTCGCCATCAAATCGAATCACTGGCAAGTAGGCCCATCAATCTTTTGGTAAGTGGGACGGCATGTTCGACTTAAAAAAGAGGTGGGTACTTTCCCCAAAGGTCAGTGGCTGTGCTGAGAGCAGTAGTTGTGTGACTGGCAGATATATATCACTCAGTGGCACATTAAAGTGAGGGGTAAATACATCTAAATTCATTTCTAATTACCCCGTCGGTAAGTTAGTGCAGGGAAGTAATAGATATTGGAAAGAACCTAGGTATACATGCTTGATTCCATGTGGTCAGATGATGGCATACCACCACCTTTTAAAACCTCTGCTTAAGATCTGTTTGGTAAACAGGGCTTAACGCATTTCACCCATAAGTGAACACCCTATCCTCTTGCTTTGAACACAAAATAACACTCAATCCATAGCTGCAAACAAGAAAACTTGAAACTGTGCTAGTTTTAAACACAAGCACTATACGTATATTTGAAATGTAAACAAAATGTGCTAAATGCAAGCTGTAACAATAAAATGGAACTATATTTGAGTAACCTTTTCAATGGCAGATTCCTCTTCATGAGCACAGTGGGAGAGCTCCAGATAACACGCTGCAAACTCTGACAAGTTATAAAACTTTAAGGGAGCCGTAAATAGCTCTGTCATACCGAGTGTTATATTACCTGGACACATTTATCTGACGGGTGCTAAATCTTTATTTCACCCAAAAAAGCTCCAGGAAGGCACAACAAATAAATTACGGCAATGAGTCAACCATGTGACTAGTTAATCAAATGAACAAGATACGTCTCAGAGAGGAACATGGTAAATATCGACTACATGCTGAAGCAGGTTTTTGGGGTAGAAAAATCATCCACCACTGCCTCCTTTTTTCCTCCGTTTGTGCCAGTCCCTGGGTACAGTTTGTATCCTCCAATAAATGTTTACAGTTGCTTCACCTGCCTGATATCCTTCAGCCATTTCCTTCAGAAGCTGTCAAACACGCCAACTATAATATATGGCCTATCCAATGAGAACAGCTGCAGCCATTCTCTCTGCTGCTTCTTGTACCCTGTCCAGCATGAAATAATACATCAAGATTAATTGATTTCCTGTCACTCTCAGAGAAAAGAAAATTAATTTCCATGTATCTTTTCCCCCAACCAGCATATGAATTTTGTACATGGCAAGTAATTTAAGTTTTTAATTATTCATGAGAGCAAAGAACATGATGGAGAGGTTTGCTGAATGCCCTTAGGTCATGGTCTAGCTCTGGCTATGTGCTGAGACAACAATAGAACTCACTAATGCCCATATGAATAATATATAGATTTACATACATCTTGGTTCAACACCAATATCTTTCTCCAGGTGACCTGACCGAGAGGGTCAGGAGGCTTCAGTTGGTCTAATGGAAACTATGCAGCAATGTGCAGAATGGCCCACTATCTCAAGGAGAGCCCACTTTGCTAAGCTTACAGTATATGACCAATGCAGACCACCTCTGCTTAACATATCAAGGGACGCCAGCTGTGCTATTAGCTATTCATTTTGAGATGCAATCCTACTTTAATTCACCTACATTAGACAATCATTTGTTACAGATTAACAAACTTTAACAAATGATTCTGCATTCCCCAAACAGTGCCTTAGAATAATCACCACTGTATCCCATAAGTCAACAACAACAAGCTTTAACAATTCAATTTTTCTGTAATCTTTTTGGCACTGCTTTTTGTAATATGGCCCATGTCAGTGGGATGACTGAGAAGCACACTAGAGTGCTTAAGTAAAATACCATCTGCATAGTTGCTGGTTTAAATGGCAGGCCAAGTGGAGGATGCCATATTCCTGTTGCCTAAAACAGGCACGTCAGGCAGGCATGGGTGGAGATTGATGTGTGTGCTGCACAGTGCTCCTCGCCATTACATGTGACATGACAACCATGATGAATGAGAGGCAATTATACTCAGGAATGGCCTGTTTTTTCTAATGCGCTCCCACCAATCATCGGCCCAGGAACTAGAGGGGGGGCATTTTTGCAGCGCCTTAAGAAAATATACAGTGATCTGGCTGAACCTGCTGAGGCTGAGCAGCAGGCTACGCAGGCGGACGACAGCCCCATTCGGTGCGCTGTCTCATTTGGGTGAGTAAAATAAAGCTGAAACCTACAGGGACGCAGGTAGAGCCGATCGTCACGAAATGGGTCTAAATGCACTGAAAATACATGTGAAAACATAAGGACAGACGAATACGCACAGCACGGAAGTGCAAACCAATTCCTGACCCGTCTGTCTGTGGCGGATAGCGGTTAGCATTCGGCTAATTACAGACTTCTCTAGCTGTGTATTTTTATCTTCTTAATGGTCTAAGGGTGGGACTAGTTAAATTGGTCTGTCTAACGAGAGGCTGTAATTATTGCTAGAGAGCCTAATTAGCATTTAGTGTAACACCACAACAACTGCGGCAAAATTGTGCTAATTCTCCAATAAACAGCATTCACAGTGTGCAATCAAGCTGCTTTGCAATGGAATGGGAATTAATGGCCTCACACCACAATGGTAAATCCTACAGCTCCCGCTGAGAGTGTTAAATCATTTTTCACTCCACACAGATTGTTCCTATCAACAGCAATTCCCAGGCATCCTAATAAGCATATCTCCTCATTAATATCTTACAAACCAAATTATCTGTGATTTCAAAATATGTTTCAGCAAATAATTAGGCAGATGACCCCAAAAATATGGATAAATGCATAAAGAGGAGATCCATGCTGATAATTAGACCATACAACTTCTCTAAAGAGCTGTCCACCTGTAAAGAAGGGGCAATTACTAATTTCAAAGCATATCCATATTTTCCCTGTAGTGTATGCAGTTACATGATGCCACTAAATGACCCTTTTTATACAGAGGCCTTTTCTTTATTTCCTTAGCTTCTGAAGGCTCAGAGTACACACAGGTATTAACCATCACACTTTGCGCTGACAAAGCATTAGTTTGATGGTGGTTCAAATGCAGCTGTGGCCTCAAGCTATGTGTTTAAGTCAAAGGAATGCAGTGTATCTTCAATCTTGAAGGGCATCTACTGTCAATAAGGTCCTTTGTGTTGGTGAGTCCTTGAGGCTAGCTACAATAGCACAAAACCCCACCGCCTTCATGAAATAATCAAATCCTTTTCTTTCATGTACTGTGATATGTGTTTTTTTTCCAGTAACCTACATAATATTTGCATCCCCAAAGCCACTTTGCCACATCAAATTGTGTATTCCAGGATTTATTTTCATCTTAATGATGTTGTTTGATTGCTATAATCAGCCGTTGATTCAGCAGAACTCACCTTTAATGTTTTATCCTCAGCATTGCTGTACTCAGTATACACCAGGACTAGCCCACTAACTGTGTCCACCAATGAAAAGAAATGAATATAAGACTACACAATGTTGAGGTGAGGATCTGCAATGACGATCTGCAGTGAGGATCTGTGCTCGGCCAGAGGCACCATAGCTTAAATTATGAGGCCTGTCTAATGACAGCACTCAGCATCTCAATCTGTTTAGTTTCTTCACACTGGATTCTCTGACAAGAGATGAAGACATAGAGGACGCATTTCACCATCTGACATGTATGAATGAATAGATGGATAGAAAAATAAAGGCCTCATTTGCTTCTCCAACAAATGGCATTTATTGCAGCCTACTGATCCATTATTTACTTTCTTTGTCATCTGGAGTTAATGTTCCTTGTCTTAGTAACAAAAACAGTTTAGAAAGGCAACTTCCACAAGTCAAACTTTGCCATTTCCCAGACTCGTCTCTGCTATCTATCTCAATTGAAATACTCCCTATTTATTTTAGAAAACTTAAACAACTGCTGTTATGTCCGCCTGGAGTTGGCATGAACCAGATTAGTATATTCATCATTATAATACTTAGCAAGGGGAAAGGAAAGCCTGGCCGCACCATAACAATACGTCTCAAGCCCAGAAATGATAACAGGAATTTAAAATGTCAGAGTCTAAAGTAAATTGTCTACATGTAAATAAATGGGGAAGGTTAATGCTTTCAAGCAATCCATGATCTATCCACTACATGCCAGACTAATGTTCAGCCTGGAGGTATTTAAGTCATGTACAGGCATCTTTGCTAATTTTCCCCCCTCTTTAATGTCTCTGTCTTTTCCCATTTTTTCTCCTGCAGTTCAAAACTGGGCAGCATTTGTTTTCTTCAAATGCATTACTTGATCCAAAAGCACTACTCAATCAAATGAGCATGTCCCTAAACGGTGATTCTCATGAGGCTTTACCCAAAGATGCTGCTTGTTTAGACACTGAACAGAGG
Source organism: Limnothrissa miodon (assembly GCA_017657215.1). Lineage (NCBI taxonomy): Eukaryota > Metazoa > Chordata > Actinopteri > Clupeiformes > Clupeidae > Limnothrissa > Limnothrissa miodon. The sequence continues at coordinate 602,759 of JAGFZM010000009.1, read as the reverse complement.
GTAAAGTGATCTGTAGGGTCACTTTAAAACACACCACTTCCACACTTTTTTGCTGCTTCACAAAAAACCTCCCCTGACTGGCTTAAGAGCCTAGAAAAGTTTTGCTAGGCACTGTTTTAGATTGGGAAATACGGACAAATGCTTGGAGGAGCACTGGTGTGAATAATATGAACTGGGCTCAGGCTGTTGTAAACACTGAGATTTACGAGTGGCTGCTCTTGGAGCATCCTGAGGAGTCTCAGAAGAACAAGCCGAGGAGCACTGGGATGGCCAGCAGCAGGCAGTGTCACTAAGGCATGGAGCGCAAGGGCAGAGAACAGAGTGTCCTCCAGAGTCACGCTCACGGCTGGCCAGCACCAGGAGACAGAGCCCACTATGCTAATACTTATATTACACAGTAAACACAAACACAAGAGTGCAATCACACACACATATGTGTGTTTTCTTTCTGCAACATAAGTTTGATAGTTAATTCATTTAATTCTATAAATTGCAAAATTACATCAATAAAACAAACAGTTCCAAAATAAATTTACATTTTACAATCTTCAGCATAATTAGTCTATATTCAATGAGTCTAGATTGTTTGGAAAAAGATGGCAGCAAAACCATGAAGATACACAAACAATGGAGTCTAATCTAATAACATAGGGAAAACTCACAGTCCATTCCTTAAAAAAAAATCCAAATGTACTCTGTCAGCACAGCCCCAACTCTCATCCATTCCCTCCATGTGAGTCTTTCACAACGCACAGCACATTTATACACATATAAAGCGGGGGGCCAGGCATTTTGCATATTGTGTTGGGAGGGGCCCATGTTTTTATCAGCCACACACTTTGCTGTAAATCAAAGGGATATGCTCTGACAAACAATTCAATATCCAAGGTTAAGAAAACATGCAGACAATAAATCACCCAAGTGTCATGTTCAATTTTTACAATAGCATTAAGCGGCAATAACCATAACAAGGCCTAAATTGGTATAAGAACACTATACAATCAGCTGTGCTTCCAGCATCAGAGTCAGATACGGAGGAACAAATATCATATTCCCCACTGTTCCACTGCTATGGAGCCCATCAACATGGTTTCAAGATAAAATACTTCATCCAACAAGGTGCACCTCCACAAGCCTTCCACAATAAACAAATATCCTTGTGGCTGACACTTCAGCAGCAGTGTGGCTGTCGGAGAATCATACCTAGAATCAGACAACCATATAATTGGGCGACTAAACAAGAGCGCATCATACACTCACCTTGAAAAGAAATGATCCTTATTGAGATTAATGTTCACAGCTTCCCCCTCAGGTATCCCTTGCCTGCAAACACTATGTCATACAAGGAAGTCACTTCTAAACCTAATGACCCTAATGAATCCTGCGATTGTATTTTTAAATCTTACTTTAGCACTGGGAACATTACTCAGCTGTAGACTAACATGTGTAGGTTGAAAAACCTGTCCCATTTCATTTCCCAGCGCATACTAAATACATGGCATGAGGGGTTACTTTCTCAATAATTGAATGCAGATGAAACTAAAAGAGACACATATTTCATAGCCTAGTTCCTGAAACATAATGGCAGAACTACTGTCCTAACATACTACATATCAACAATTTAAATGGATTTCTTTCAATCACACTCTGCTATGCGGAAACACTGAAGAGAGAAAATACAATAAAAAGTGTGCACATACACACTAGCAGCACACATTCACACACTGACAGATGCACACACATTCAGTTGAAAAATAGGAGGCACACAGCCAGCTAGCTTCTCACTACCCGCAGACACAAGCATTTATAACCTTAAAAATGACTTCTGGGTACCAGGTATCCAATTATTCGTTACCCAGGAAGCAGTGCTAAATGGCGAACCATGATGATTTACTCGTAACCTCTGCTTTTATTAAAACACTTTGTCTTATTGTTTTATTGATTTACAATCCGTCCCACTTTTTTGGCATCTGAAAACAATCAAGCCGCAGAGCAGCAGAATGTTTGGACATTAATCGTTAAAAGGCAGTGTTTTATTCCTGGCCAGGGGTTTGCCGCACCAGCTGCTATGCATTCTGGTAAAAGGGGGTGATTTATGGCCTTGTAGCAATAACGATGAGACTGACTCATTAACATATCGACAGGACCCAAGATGGATCATCAGCATTGATTATTTCATGGCCTGTTGATGCCCATTTGTTAAAAAACAAGGGACAGGGGTGGGGGTTGCGGGGATGATGGTATAGGGAGAGTGTGTGTGTGTGTGTGTGTGTTTGTTTGTGTGGTGGGTGAGGGGGAGGGTGGATGGGTTTGGGAGACAGACTGTTTTACACGGCCTCAGGATTTCTCCTGGTGAATGACTATATCTCCAGTGCAGGGCGGAGAGGCAGGAGAGGAGTGGCTGTGTTCAGCAGGCCTGTCTGTGGGCTGACAGCCGTCAGTGGCCATGACTGACAGCTGTTAACCAATGCGCTGAGCGAGCCACGTGAATCTAGTCACTAAGCAAATGGGACTCAGTGGGCTAGTGTGATGTAAGGCTCCATTTTTATAGGTGCAATAAAACATGGCAATATTTCCAGAGACACGTTTAAGTATCAATCAATAGAATGTTCTTTCTCAGGACGGGAGGCAGTTTGTCATGCAGATTTTTTCAAAATGCACTGGTGACTGCATACATGACCATAAACCAAAAAGCAGTTATGTGAGGAACGAATTTATGAAATCAAGCAGTGTATTTAAAATGCTCTAGCTAATTGATCCCTGAGATGTTTCTATTAGGTTATTATTCCATTCCTGTTATTGCTACTTCTGTACTGGCTATACAGTCAACTATACTTACATTTGATAAATATTTACAAATATGACAGTTTATAGACTAGTAAAAAAAATACTGAGCTAATATCTGCCACATATTGTGGCAATGGTTTTTCTGGCATAAACACTAGCAGTGATGAATATTTGTTCCTTTTCCAAAAGAAAGAGCTGAGAGGGGGCTGTATGCGAGACTCACAGCCGACATGTGACATGGGTGATGTGTTCGCGAGACTTCACAGCTAATCCCACACAAGGATGATCCGCTGCTCGCCTCGCATAGATCATTCATTTCCCCATCATAGCCCTCAGTACCTCTGTCAAACACTCGCCAAGGTCAGCTGGAGGAAATGATGGCACGTGCACAAACACACACACAATCACACACACACACACACACACACACACACGCAAACAAACTAACTGCATACCTGCAAACACACATGCAATAACAGCCCCACACACAAAAAAACTGCATAATAACAAACATATACTTTGTTCAATAAAAGATGCACATACACACAAATGGCATATATCCTAATAAAAATATGAAACAAATTGAGAAATAAACCTCACTCTAAAATAAACATACATGAATGACTCAAACTACAAAAGTATTTGTTTTCCCTCTAAGATGGCTTCTCTCAATTAAGACGCATCAGAAGGATCACCCTTGTGCTGTCCACACGAGCACTGGCTTTGAGTTGGGGTCTGTTCCCACAGCAGTCTCCTTCATTAGGCTGATAGCGTTTCCTTGGTGACAGGAGCTAATTCATGGGACAGTCATTCATTATTGAATGGCAGGCGGCTTGGAGCTCACCTTGATTGTTATTCTTTTGGCTACCTGTCATGCGAGGCTGGAGCGCGGTGCTAACCTTGCCGTAGGAAGAGTGTCACCCACCTTTCTAAATCACCAGGAGTGACAAATGCCTGACATGTATTGACCATCTAATCTTTAACAAAGGTCCCCCACAGTGAAAGTGGAGACCTGCACTCCTTTTCCATCGGTCCCCTTCAATTTGTATCACTGCCGCCCCTGCTATGGCTACTGCTGCTCCTCAGCTAACCGGCACCAGTGCTGGTGGAGCAGGCTGCTACTAGCACCTCTGCCGCACTGCATCGTCTCTCAACAATATGCAAAATGGCAGCCTGGTCTCTCACATTTGCTTTTTTGCCCTCCTCTTGTTGAAATAAATTGCAGGCGAACGAGGCTGTGTCAGTGGAGCCACTAAGCATCTGGCCTTCAAATGTCCTTGGTGGACAGGATGAAGGAGTGGGGAGTGGGTGTGTTTTAACTCCACTCCCTGACAGGGTGCTGCCCTGCCCCTTGTACTGTAAAGACCAGGGCTTTAAATTGCTTCCGTCACCAGGCCCTGAGTAATGAGTGTGATTCTAATCGGAGTTCCTGGGGCCAGTGGCATTAGTCTTAATCTGGAGACGTCCCAACCCCACCACACACACACACACACGCACACACACGCGCACACACACACACACACAGAGACTTCTTCTCTCTTACCGCCAGCCATGACATCCAATGTAGAGCAGGTACGAGACATAATGAGAATACATTCTGCAGCCCGCCATGAGACACTTTACTTCTCCCCACCACACACACACACACACACACACACACACACAAAGACAGCCTCAGAAGGGTTTGCTTAGGACAACAAGGTTACTGGCCCTGTCTTTTCCTTTTAGGACTCATTAGCTATTCAAGGACTAGAGAATGTCCCCCAGTATCTAAGCACATGGCCCACACTCCCTGACACAGGCTGATGCATACGGATATAACTAACACGTCCGCTTCCTACATCTGACAGGAGCCATGCTAACCAACACTGCAGTAAGGTAATGGTCATGCAAAGCATGTTCTGCAATAGCCAGAGGGGATGTTTAAAACTAAATGATTTATGACAATAAATAAACTAGCCTACTATTTATCCATGGATGCTCTTTTGCAGAAATATGTATTTTTGATTATGTTCAATTTATAACAAGAAATGCTCCAATAACAGAGAAAAAGACATTGCCAAACCTTGTTTCTTTAAGCTTTTAATCCCTAAGGTGAGCTCTCCATGCACAATAACCTTTTGTGTTGAATAGATGAAATACAGTATTAGCAAATCAATCACAGAGGTCCCAGATGTTCTTCAAAAGGTATATATTATTTTCACAGTGAAGTACTTTAAGACCTTCCTGATTTGTGGCTAAGAGTATTGATGACTCCATAAAAACCACAGACATACCCTGGTCTTCACACAAACCATTAAATGAAAACATAAAAATGGCAGAAGTGTCAACAGCCAGGGCTGGGAGAGTATGCAAGCACACATCCGTAAAACAATGGGCTGTGAGATCATACGGGCCATGCTGGTCTGTCACAAGCTCTCCTATGTACTGGGGCCAATTTGTACAGATGCAAAAGAATCCCAGGGTCTGCAGTTAGTGGGCGAGTAAATTGCTGTGGGGATTTGTGTGTGCCTGAATACTTTAGCAGGTCATTCCTCTCTGTCTCTCCCTGTTTGCCTCCGTTCAACTCCCCCCTCTGCCCCCATCCATTCTCACATCCACTTCCCGGCTTTGTCCATCCATCAATCGCCGCACTTTGTCAGTGCAGACTTCATCCCCGGATCCTTGCAATCACAGCACCGCCGCTGCTGCTGCCACCGCCCTGCCACCGGGGAGCTTTACTGTTCCCATCTGCATCTCCACCCCCACCTCACTCCATCCTACACCACGCCACTGCTGCTGACAGAGAGGCCTGACGCGTGTCATTCTCTATTGCACAGGCAAGCAGAATGCACTAATGCCTGCCACACCTCGTCTCCCCACCTTTAGCATTCACTTCTTTCTCTCTCTTCCCAGACGCACTCACATGGATACAGACAGACAGACAGGACAGCAGGGGGAGGGAGAGAGGGAGGGAGGGAGCAATGGCGAGCACACAACAAAGAGAACAGAGAGAAGGAGACAGTGAGTGAGAGATATACAGACAGAGCAACAAACAATGTGTTTGTGTGTGTGTGTGTGTGTGTGTGTGCGCACGCGCCAGCGTGTGTGAGGAAAGAGAGAGCGAGAGAGAGAGAGAGAGAGAGAGAGAGAGACTCAGAGAGAAAAAAGGGTGGAAAGTGAAAAGGAGAAGCTGAGAGGGAGACAGAGAGAGGGAGGCAGAAAGAGGAGAAATAGAGAGGGATGGAGAGCGAGAGAGCGGGAGAGGGAGACAGATTACTTGCTTTTCTGAAACAATTCGTACTCTGGTCAGGCAGCGGCTCAATTTTTCTTTTCTTCCCCACACATCAATAGAAATCACAGGGAGAAAATGTATCCCTAATTAAGGGCTGATCAGCTCCACGTCAGCTGTGGTTTGCACAGGGAACACAGCACTTGGAGGAGACTGCCTGTGTTAAGTGCTGCTTCCAGCGTCCAATCACTGCTGAGAGGTTCATTTCAGTCCTCCCCACCAACACAAACACAATCACACTAATGCCTCACACTGACTCCTGAGCGCCTTAGCCTGCAAGGATAGATCATGTTGCTTTAAAGACGATGGGATATAAATGCTTATACTAAAAAGTACATACTAAAAAAAAACATGTATTTTACTCATAAAATACCAAGAATACAAAATATAGGAGTACCGTATTAACACAGTTTGTTCATTTTAATTTCTAATTAAATTTAAATTTCTAATACTAAACTAATACTGCATTCTTCGTTATCCATGTTTTAAATACATAGTGTCCATTGGTGTCAACTAGCTGATTAGCTATATAAAAAAGGAACTAAAAAATAATCACTTGTCTCCAATCATTTACTTTAAATATCCCATTGAAGTGTATTACAGAAACCATTCATTTGGTTCAGTTGAAATCACCTTAGCCATGCATTGCCAGGAGGAGAAATGAAACTTCACATCACTAATGCAGTACTCTTCAGCTTCACATTAATTGAAATAAGCTGCAAGATATTAGCATCCTTGAGTCTGCATGTCTTCCCAGACAGTGTGCGGGTGCAGCGGATGGGGAGAGACAGCTGTACTAAAAGGGATTTGATCTAGGTTGTCACCAGCACTGGGATTAACATGCACACTCATTATCATTATAACAAGCACTTGCAGAGCTCATGAAATTCCTACTTAGCGTTAATACATGCAATCACCATGCTACTTTAGGAGAGAGCAGTTAGTAGAACTAGTCCTGTAAAATACAAACATTGCTCTTGACTCTAGGGCCATTTTACATCAGACACCTCTAATTAGACAGCAACAAAATATTATTAATAGGCCGGACATTCTGGAATGAGCTGGTTATAAATGGGAGCTGTCAAAGCCTTATTCGGCTTCCAAATGAGTATTCTCAGTTCACTGCCCACATCTGAAGCATCACCACCCCAGCCACATAACAAATGATTGCTATTAGCTGTAACGTTAGTAATGATGGCCAAGAACAAACAAAAACCCATAAATAATATTCTGCTGCAGGATGGAGGGGGGAGAGACCTTTAGAATTAACCCATAAAGTGCAACGCATCTCCCACAGAGACATAATAAATGATGTTTGGGGGGAAGGGAGGGAGGAATCTCTAGGGAGAGAGTAAGAATTTTGTTTTCTGTGTAATTAACACTTATTTGTGCCTTTAAAGTGCCAAAAAAGGCTGATTCTGGTGTATAATTATCAGCATTGCCAGTTATTAATTCAGCTCTTCCACGCTCAGCATTGGGCTTGCAGTGCTGGGTGTAATGCTATTCACAGATTAGAGTGGGAGAAGCTGTGAGGATGGCTGCTGCAGGGGGCTTAAGTGACAAGCAGGGCCTGGCTCAGTTTTTTTTAGGGACCCAAACCAAATTCCATATATTAATTAACTCCTGTCGCCCGCACCCCTCCACTCTGATATGGGGGCTAAGTGTCTGACGTGATGCCTCACTCAGCCTTGTTTAGAGATAAAGCCACTAATAAATGAGAGTCCTATTTACAAAGTCAGTTCCACTTTAGCAAATCCCTCCCCAGGAAAATGGCTCCATTTTCACAGAAGTGGGAAAAGGAGAGCTCAGACTGTCTGGAGACAAGTAGCTTTCTCTCAGTGCTGCGAGCCTATTAGACTAGATTTCAGTGGCTTGATTTCAATCAGTTCATCAGGCAGCAGAGACTCACAGTGGAGCACTTGGCACCCAATCTGACTGGATTATATGGAGCCGCTCACTAAATGAGGCCGACTGATAAACATTTAGGGTCAGATAAAGCAGGTTTGTTGCCCTGCCATCGACAAGTCAGGGCTTGATCATTTCTAAGCCCGGCTATGGAAAACTGAGAAGTGCATGTTGACCGTCGACTACTAAGCAAGTTTAATTTTCATTGCGCAGGAACATTTTTATTTGATAGAAACTCAGACTGTCATTCAAAATGTAAAATGACACATAACCACAGGAACCAAACACAACAACTCGACACCACACAGAATTTTTCAAATGCTAATTTCTTGAAACATGGGAGCACAAACAAAATAGCTCAAAAGTGGAAACTTGTCAAATTCAAAACGTCACCTTTTCCGGCAGGGGAGCGGAGGGAAAAAAATGAGGGGAGAAAAAAAGGCATCAAATATAATGAAAGATTGTTTATGTATTCTGGCATGAAATGGGAAGGTGTTGTGAGTGAGCCGGGCGACGGAGACGGATGGACAGAGCTGACAGCCCGGTATTCATCCTGCACGCTACAGCAGACGTCCTGCTAGTGGCGGTCGACAGAGCAATAAATCAAGGGCCTCTCCATGCTGCACCTACAGCTTATTACATCCAACATGACAAATAAATAATAATCCCTGTCACGACAGGCCCTTTGCTCAAGGATTGAGCCAGAAACCTTTTGCTCATCACTCCTGATCCTAAGTGAAAACACTAGAACAAGGGAATTGAAGGCCATGCTTTAGTGGGCTTATGAAAGCCAGCAAGGAGGGGAAAGGGCGATGGAGAGGAAAGACTAAAGGAGGGGAGGGGGGGGGGGTCTAGGGGAGAAAGTGGCTGCAGAAAATGACGCTGCCACAGCAAAAGCTGAGGGTGTGAGTGGGGGAAATGATCCAGCAAAGCTTGCCGGCTAGTTCAGTGAGAAAGAGTAGGTGCCCTTGCGCACTGCACAACTACTGTCGTTTATTCAGGTGAATAGGACTCGGGAGGATAGGGCTAAATCAAAAGCTTTCACCACTAAACAGAGACTCCAAAACAGAGAGCAAGAACAGTGCGCATTTTAAGACAACATCAGCTACATCTTCTACGTCCGTCAAAACAAATAGCTCTACTGATGCATGCGAGTGGTCTTACCCGCCAATGTAAATATTGCTGAAAGTCCTGTTATGAGACAAATAAAACAGGCACTTGTCAATGAATAGATACAAAAAATGCAGAATAGATATAATAGGAATTTTTTGAGGGCTGACCTGAACGTTATAAGAGGAGCAAGGTTATAGAGAAATTCCTGTTATAAAGCCCAGAATATACATACAGGACTTGGCAAATAGGGTCACACAGGTCATACAGATACCCAGTGAACCTTTATGAACAATGGCCTTTGCATGTTATTGCAAATGGCTGTAGCTGCTGTCAGATGAAACATCCTTTCATATCGAAAAGCTCTATTCAGGCACAAACCAGTTCCTCACATGTCTGTTTTATAAGGTCCACGCAGTGTATGTTTACTGTTAGCAAACAATTGGCCCTGCCCATATCCCTAAGGGGATCTCCATGGAAGATTATATCATTAGTATGTATTCAGGGCTGTTGATATGTGAGGAGGATCAAATACAGCACACACTAATAGGCTCTCCCTTCAATCCAGGCATCACTCCCTTATCACACTTTGCCTTTTAACCATCGGGAGCATTTACTCCACAAAGCCCTTCCATAAAAATTAAAAGCCCACCACAACAACAAATGAAAACAAGCGTAGGCCTATAAATCACAGGCATCATTTCAGCGACGCGCCCAGCCGAGAGGAGCCCAGTAGCCCCCCCTGCTTGCTGACATTTGTGTATGACTGAAAGTGTTACAAAAGGAAATAAAGCGCTGATTAAAGACTGCACTGTCATAAAGGTTACCGAATAGTAAATGGACCTCTCCATCTTGCTGGTAATAGGTGGGAGGCTGGAGGCTCGCTAAGGGATGTTGAAACAGGACTCTGCCTCTCTGCTCCTTCTGCACTCAGAATGACATTAATCACTGAATCACCAAGCCATGCTTAATTGCAAGTTGTATATCATGGAAAAGGAGGGAGAGAGAGGGGGAAAATCAAGAGGGCCGAGAGGAAGGAATCTCATTACTTGGGTTTTTGCAGTGTAGGCCTCTCCCTACATTTGAACCCAGCACACACACACACACACACACACACCTGGGACTGAGCTCAAACTGACAATGAAAAATGGAGTGTGTGATAGCCTCCTAATTAATATCACACAATGTGCATTGTTAAGGCGCTCGGCACTTTCCAAACTCATCAGCCGTCTTTGCCGCCAGACAGTCACATCAGGGGCTAGTCAAGTTTCATGACACTCCAAGTGGCTCACGGCTATTTCTCAGCCACCCCGGACTCCAAACAACACTCCCACATCTGTGACTTAAGCCGGCTTTGTGTAACTAGGCTACAGCGGCGTCCTTAGCCAAAGTTAATGTTGCCAAAAAGGCAAGTTTGTGGTCGAGGCATGATCACATGATCAATCTGGACAAAATGAAATATTGCCCACATCAGTAGTTTTTCTTTCAAAAATGAAAATGAATCCAATCCTGTTTTTTTATTTTGATTTCTGCATGCACTCTGCAATATGCTAATGAGACAGCCTTGATGAATGCCTTGTAATATTTCTGAAACATTTTGCTCTCCCTCAGAAGTAGCCTGCACTGATGCAGTTTGAAAATAATAAGGCCCATTTGGTCATTATATCAATTTCTTTTACCCAGATACTTCAGTCCATGTTAGTGATGATGAGGGAAAAAAAGAGCAACAAGGGCATTGCATGGCTGCATCGATTAGACTACTGTATGTCATTAACTAGTACTGAGAACAGGCCTATATTCAGAACCACCATTGGAAATCTACATACACACACACAACCACCACCACCACCACACACACACCACACACACTAAACATTTAAATCCAAACTCATTTACACCATGAAAACAAGTGAATTTCACATTTCATTTTGCTAGCTAGGTAAATAGGTCAACTATAGGCTAACAGGCTAACTGAGGAGCATATAATCCCTTCATGGCTAACTCAATAATTTTTATCAAACATATGATTAATACCAAACAATAATAAGCTAAATATAATCTAATTCTGGAATATCATCTGTCTGATCTGAATGAAACAAAATGCAAGTCTTTTCACAAAACCACCATCTTAGATCACCATCGAGCAGCTATCTTGGATTAACAAGAACAGGACCTATCACAATGAATTTGGAGACATCCCAAACTCCAGACTAGCAGATCATACTCATACAAAAGTGTATTGTTCAGATCCTAGTTTAAACAGAGACGGTTGATGAAGCGAGACGAATCATAAGGAGATTCTTCCTGTATCAATGACGTAGTGTTCGAGAGGCTGCCACGCCTTTTTAGGAGACCGGTAGTAAAAGGGACTCACGTTAAACTCAATGGGGAATTAGTAGGAATTCACTCCATTTCCACCAATACATCAATTTCCCTTATTTGAGCAAAGTCTTTGGGACTTTTTACACCCCTTGTCACCACAGGCAGGTAAATGTGATCAATACTAGCTTAAAAATATATTTTCTAGGTTAACGGAATGGAAGAAAACAAACTTTATTTCAGCCTATACAGCCAGAAACATGCATTACTGTCTAATTGCTAACCAACGAAATCAGAGTCCATAGCCATTTAACAGCCAACTTATTACTAAATAACAGTCTCAATAAAATCGACCTTGTTAGACAACATTACTGCTGTCAGCTAAAATGGATATTTACATCTCAAGTTTGTTTACAACAATATTCAAGTTTAACCAAAATCCAAGTGCTAGCGAGCTAGCCCGCATCGCTAGCCATATTCCCATAGTAACCCAGTCAAATCGGTTTGCCGTGCTAACGTTTGCAAGCTAGCTTGCTAGGTTTACTGATAAAATTAATTATTTATCCCTTGTCTTAAAACATGCGTTATTGGTATCACACATAAGCAATGTTAAAAAAACGACACACAAAATTATGTTTATAATACCTAACTCCTTTTTAAGAGAATTTGTTAATGTTATAACGTCTATGACGTCCGTAATTAGGAGACCGGAAAAGTATCCATTTGATTACACTGACGAAGCCTGGAATGCTTTATCTTGTGTTCTAAAAGATCTTTGGTTTAAATCTGAATAGAACAATGTCATAATCTACCCATACATCACAAAGTCACAATTTGCTCACTGCTCCTATTACTCCAGAAATATGACTTCTTAAGTGATGTGTCCCCTTCTATTAAACTGTCACTGACATAAAACAACAACATACTGTATAAAACAATGTATGGCCTCCTTCCTGAATAACTATGCAATAAGCATAACCATTTTTTTACACCAGAATACCCTGGGATACAGCCGCATGTATTCAGGGTTCCCAACACCAGACAGTCAGCAGGTTCCCAGAGTGAGAGCTCCCAGCACTCAAGAACAGAAAGGAAAGACCGCGACCCTATAAACTTCCTGACCCCAGGACAGGGTGACAACCATGCTGCTTAACTGAGGTAAAGACACCCCTAACCGCCCCTTTCCACACACCCACACACCACCCCCTACCAACACATAAACACAAAGGCCAAATGCCTGAAAAGTGGACCTGAAGGAGTCAAAGTGCAAAGAGAGGTCAGGAGGTAGGGGGTGGGGAGGGATGGGATGAGGGGAGGAGAGGAGAAATAATGAAAACAAAGAAATGAAAGTAAATGTGACGAGCAGGGACTTCCTTCCTTCCACCAGGGAGTTTCATCTTATTAGGAGAGGAGAAGAGAGGAGTAGAGAGGAGTAGAGAGGAAGAAAACACAGACTGTGGACGGAACTAGGATGATTTAAACAGCCATGAGCAGCACTACACGGCCTTCGATCACAGCCGGCGACATTTATTTAAATATCCGTGCTTTGGAGATGATCCCTATCTTGGGTGAAATGTGCCACAGTGGGGACGCAGTGGGACACCCAGAGGAAGGTCAATGCCAGAGAAGGGGAGTGTCTGGGAGCATCAATCACCAGGCCTTCCCGTCTCTTCTACGCAGGCAGCCATAAACTACTGCTTGTAGGGCAAACAAAACAGATAGGAGCCTAATGAAATCTACCCATGCCTGGGGAGGTGTGCACATCGGCCAGCATGAGAACACTTTGTGAAAGATACAAGGAAGGGAGTTGCTCTAATAAATTAGCACTTGTTTCGCTTTTCAACGCACATGTCAAGAAGCAGACAGAGCTCTTCGAGTGGTGTCATCAAGCCTTAACTACATAAGCTGAAAAGTAACACAACCTAAAGTGAATCGCTACTTCTCATGAGATATTGAACTGCACTGCAAGTTCTTTCAGAAACTGTAATGTCATTTCAGAGGTAGATCACTTGCCAAACTCCAGCCAAGTTCCCTGTCCATTTAGTCAAGTCAAGAGTGATGCTTATCATGTCTGGAGAAATATGCACTTAGAGCTGCAGAGGGGTTAGATGTCTGGAAGAATGCAGTAGTATTAAATTCCTGGCACACTCAAGGTCTTCTTGAGAGTGCATTTGTACAAAGCTGTAATCACATGCCAAAAATCAGTAACCCATTTCCAGTGGTTTTACCCGGAAGATTCAAGCTGATTTTATGACAGACTGGGACAGTCTAGTGGCTTAGCGTTTAACATTGGAACATGAGCTACACTGAATAAGCCTTAAGATCTGGGATTATTTAATATAACTTCATGGTAAAAAATATCATAAACAGTCTTTTACAGACGCAAAAATACAAACAGATGTCTTGGTGGTGACATGACATTGAGTTCTGACTGACCATTTTAGAACTTCCTCTGCAGTTGGGTAGATAATTTCAGAAGCCATGCAGCACATTTTTACTGTACTGCATGCTCACTCTCATTTCCAGATTCTGCCGCCATGTTTAATTAAAGGAGCCACTTAGCACCTGTAGCGAAACGGGCTAAACGCGACACTCACTGGGAATATCTCTCCTGCATGAGAAAAACAAATACATCAACAGGCCACTATAATGTGCAATTAGCAGGGTTACAGCAAACCATAAACCCTTCAGCAACAAACGCACCTCACAACGCACTGCCAAGGTGCCAAGCAAGACCCAAATTCCTCATGACCCGGAGAGGCTTATTTTGCTAGCAAGGAATGGATGCTCTGTTCCTTGAGTCAAAATAAACAGCACTTCATGAGAGCTTGGGGTTGGCAGTTAGTAGGTTGATTTCTCTATAGGCCTACTTGATTCAGTGGTGAGCATCACGGGTCTTGGCAAAGCTAACATTTGCCTGATGTGGATTAAACAGTAAAGCATTTGTGTCTGTGAAAGTGGGTACAAAAACAAAACCAAATCCATCTGCACAATAATACATATTGCCATAATTTTCTGTATCTTGATGTTTGAGAATTAAGTTTTACCTTGATCTCTTAAAAAATGGCATCAAAACATCCATAATGATATACTGATTAGGACAATAATGAGTCACTCAAAAATAGTCAGTCAGTAGAAGCAAATTCTTCAAAATATTTCAGCAAACTGACATTTGCAGTGGAAAAGGGCACCAGCAAGCCTATTTTTGAGAGTTGTCAGCAAATCACAGGTTACAGCTTTTTTCCTTCTCCTTTTTTGATGAAGCACGCCACTGCTGTGAAACAAACACAGCAATGAAAACCCCCTCTCGACAAGTCATGGAGTCATAACAAAGACACTGGGGGAGAAGCAGCCGCTTGCAAACTCTGGCAGCCAGTAAATCAGTCAACAGTAAACAGCATCCTTTATCAGATCATAAAACCGGCTCATAGGCATTTAATTTTCCCCCTCTCCTTTTAAGAGCAGAACAGCCTGCCTGTAGAAACTCTGCCACCTCTTTAACAGAGGTGAGAGAAAAGAGGCATGGTGTAAAATGCAAATAAAAGCTGACCCTGACGGGAGGAAAAAACATTCTTATTGGACTGTGGAATATGATTCATGAACACAGCAAACAGTGCTACAGGATATTGTGTAGGAACACATGTCTGTATCATGAACATGCAGGACGTATACATAGCGTCAGAGGCTCTTAAAAGAGAATCTAAACATTGCCATTTCAGTGTGTCTATGTGTGGATAACTGTTTACTATTTGCTACTGCAAGTGCCCCTAGTCAGTTCTTGTCTGGTCTAGTGTCTGGTGTGCTTCTGGTCAGGTCTGTGTGCTATGCCCCCATCTGTCCTCCAGGGGCAGCCTACCCGCACACCTCCCCTGCCTAGGCTGGTTGATGGGCCTGTGGTGAGTGGGGGCAGGGGACTGGAGAAGGGGTGGAGTGACAGGCCCTGATAAAACATTAGCCTCTCAGCACTCCCTCTCCTACAGTAGGAGGGGTCAGAAGTGCAGTCCCCTTCTTTTGAACTCCTGCGGGCCGCCCGCCATCTGAACCCATGACCTCCTGTTGAGAGAGGGGTCAGTACTTCAATGCAGAGTGACTGAATTTACAACTGCATGCCGACTCCACTGCAAGCCCAGCAGAAATCACCTGATAGCATCTAGTTTTGGGGAGGAGCTGCTCTCTCCTTTCTCCCTCTCCCCTTTTGGAGTTTCAGTCAGGGCCCCTGGCCACAGCCATAAATCATGTTAATTAGTCGACTGATAAAATAAATCTGAAAAAGTCGCAGAGATTGGGTTCCCGCGCCTGCAGTTTAGTTGGCATGCCGCGTTATTTGTCATGGGCGAGTCACTGTTTAATCTTGCCATTTGTTCCAGGGAGTTTTGTGAAGATGTGGACAAGCTGGGGGACATGGCGTGGCTGACACAGGTAGCTCCAGCTCATCCATCTTTCCCAGGGTGGTCTGCCAGAGCAGGAATAGCAAAAAGCCCAAGCCAGGGCCCCAGTAAGGATGCAGATTCTTGGCTTTCACCCACACAAAAAGAAGAGACTGAAGGACAGCTTTTTTAATCTTTAACCCAAGCACTACTAGCTAGCAGTTTATTTGTTAAAGGGATAGAAATTCTCACTGACAGGCAAGTGACTATAGTAACTCTTCTTGTAAGGAAACAGGAGAGTATATTCTTTTCACAGATGGTGAGAAATAGTCCACACAGTGATGTGTCCTTTGGATGTACATATGTTGCAGTGTGTAATTACAGGCTTCTCACACAACTGCTTTGCTTGTCTCATATTAAAAGCAAACAACCTGTCATTACTCATGGTAGGAGTTTTGCATTTCCTGGCACGATAAAATTACACACACAAACACATGCGCAAAGTGACAGCTCTCAGAAGGAAAGCAGAGGTGAAGCTGTCCTGATTATTCTCCTCTGAACTCAGGTCTTAAATCAGAGCAGGGAGAATTCTAGACCCCAGTGACCCCTCTGCTGAGACCGTCC
This sequence comes from Limnothrissa miodon, assembly GCA_017657215.1. NCBI lineage: Eukaryota > Metazoa > Chordata > Actinopteri > Clupeiformes > Clupeidae > Limnothrissa > Limnothrissa miodon. The sequence continues at coordinate 586,376 of JAGFZM010000009.1, read as the reverse complement.
TCACCCACAGGCTTTGAGCTCACCCCCAGTCCTGCTCCCACCCCTAACCGTTACCTCTGCCTCTAACAGCAGGCCCTCATTTACCTGTTACACCACTTCAGACGCTGATTTGCCCAGCAGGTGAATTTATGATGGCAAACAGAGGACAATAAGAGTAGGGGATGGGAAGATTTACACTCACTGTCAGTGGGCCTTATTTTGGAGGGTTAATGGAGAGGTCAGTCCAGAATACTCACTGAAACCAGGCTGCTGATTGCACCACAAAAGATGAGGCTTTTTCCACTGTCATGTGCACACACACACACACACACACACACACACACACAAACACGCACAGCAAATGTTGCATGATTTGTACACGGCCCGCCTGATTGCACCGCCATTGTGTGCTGGCTCCTGATAAAAATCTCCCGCTGTTGTCATCTGAGCTGCAGTGACACTCTGCCATACAAAGCTTCTGTACCGAGCATAACAATCACCATTCAAATGCATATGCCGAACACAAGCTTGAAAATGATCTGGGCCCAGACGTATCGGATGCACATAAAAGCTGTGGCCTCTGCGTGTTACTATGAAGCCCAACCCTAGGCTTTTAGCGTGTCTCTTCTGCCATCTAAAAAAGCCAGCATCAGTTTCAGCTGAAAGTGCAGGCCAGGACAACATGGGCCAGGCAGGAATAAAGACTAAATGGAATCAATGGAGAAGCTTACTTTGATACACATATGTCATTGTTGTCAGTTAAGTCTAATAGTGTGGAGTCAATTACACATCACTGGTGGAGGAGGGATTAAATGTGCTCAAAGACATCAAAGCATTCTCGGTGTCCTCCACAGGCCTGTTCTTCTCTGTCACACAACATGACAGGAGAATGGCTTAATGGACATAAACAAGGAAGCCATTGTCAAAGTGTTTACACACATGATGGTAATAAATAGCCAGGTGTGACTACCTAAAAGCTGCGTTGTTTCCTTCCCTAAAGACAGCAATAACAGTGAGAGAGGCTGGTGTTCACACATGCCATAGAGTCCAGGGATTCAGGAGAACATTGAGATGTGTTCAGAACTAGAGCACCCAAGGAGAGGATTAGTAAATGACTATGTGCATCTATATATGTATTTTTAAAAAAAGCGACAGGGAAAAAATCCCTTTTCCTTTTGCCTTCACATAAAAGGGATTATCATGATAAAGCAATCTCACACTTCATATTGATCCAAGTATTCACCTTGACTGCAGAAGAAAAGCCTGTCAATAAAATCATCTAGAAAATGAATTAATTTTTCAGCTCTGTTCACTGAGATAATTAGGATGTACATCATGAGGAGATGGATGCAATGCCACTAGATCATCTGAAAATGCAAAAAAAAAAAAAACAATGGACTTATGTTGCTTCTCAACAGCACCACTAACACAGGAAACACAGGAGCACCCAAGCGTTCAGCAAGATACAACTCCATTTCTGTTAGTGCGCTGCTGAACCACAGCACATGAACCAATTCAATTATTCTTCCTGGAGCCCATTACTGGCAGGTCTACTAATATCACCATCTAATGGTAGATAATACACAATATTCAAGAGTTCAATGTATGGTGCATTTGCAAATGCCCATGTAAAGGGCTGCACTTAATCATCCATTTCATTCTCCAGGGAGTGCACTAAAACAGCCCTCACTAACTGCAATGGAACTGACTCTTCAGCCATTTAAAGCCCAGGGAAGGCAAAGAGGAATCAGCTCTCAGTCATATAAACAATACATACAAAATTGTTTCAGCTCCCCTACAGAAAGAACATGTAAGATAATGCAAAACAGATAACTCATTGTGAGATGTAAGAATGTGTAGAAGAATATCTATGTAAGGATACATCTTTAGAGGATTTATTCAATGGGTTAAAGGAAGTCCCAAACAAAATGACCACAGAGGATCATATAAAAGACAAGGCCATTATCATTGAATCAGTATTCACTCCTTATACATCATTTCAAACATGAGTGCCTTACAGTTTCCAATTGCATCAGAGGTTATTTATGACTTACCATTATAAAAGTACGTTGGATAATTTATTACATTCAATTAATGCAATATCTTCCATGTGCTGTCTGTTTTTTTAAAAGCCCACAGATACATGTGCGCCAAAACTATGCAGCAAGCCCATTTAGGCAGCCACAGCAGAGACTAGCCTGATTTATGATCATAAATTAAAAAGAATGAAAAATTTATGATAGCAATTTGCGGGCACCCATAAAACTATTACAGAACTTTGAAGTCATATTTTGTCCTTTTGTTTCTTGGTGATGCCAGATGACTTAATCCTATGAAAATAAATATTTTTTCTCTAACCCAGAATGCAGTTTAACTAAACACACGCACACATAATTTAGTAATGTTTCAGGCAAGATGACTAAATAGCTATGAGGGCTTGGTTTTTGGCAGCTGAAATTAGCTCAACCATTCAAGCAGTCTCTACTACTCTTGACTGCAAATCTATAGACGGATGTGCAGTCTGTTTTGCATGAAGATAGCCCTCGCTGGCTGGCACATTGAGTGACTGCTCTGGCGTGATTGAATGAGAGCCCATCCTTGACTGACAAATGATATATTAAGCTTTCCTTCAGCAGTGGTGTGGGGGGAGCGGGGCCATGTCAGTTACCTGCTACATAAGAGCCTTCACTTGTCAATCCACAGGGCGCTCTGCTAAACAAGATCTGAAATGGTAGAGTGTTTCGGCATCATACTTCCCCGCACTTATATGGGCCCATACATCTAGCCTACTGACAATAAATGAACCAAGGTCTGTAGAAATGCCAGTGACTCACATTAGATATGGAAATACATTTGGTCTATACGACTCAGTCTATGCTTAATATGTGACTCAGGAATTAATGGGGAATAGAAATTAATGGGGATGCAAGCATTTTCGGCTTGCATCACTCACTCCATTCTAAACCGGGCCATCTTAAACTGAGAAGAATATTCTTTAGTACTTAACTGGTATTTTTCACTTTTTCTTTTGACCTTCTTTGTCAGATTATCCCAATATGAACTACTTTAAAACTAATGTTAAAAGAAACAGAATGAAATGTAAAAGGCATGCTGTGGCTTGTCCTCTTTTTTTGCCCATGTTATTTTGGAGCATATGTGCATATGACTAGTGCTGCCTGGAAAGTCATTAATAAAGATATGCCCAAGTGCTGGCACCATGGTCGTTTTCGGTATGTGTCTGAGAGGGCCCCACCATGGGCTGGAGAATCTGGACAGCCCTCTTCTTGGCTCGGCTGGCGTTGATTGTGTATGATTAATGGTTTAAAGGAACAGGGAGAGAAAGGTCAACTTCTGGGTTCGCTCTGGAGCAGCTACATAGGGAGTAATTAAGACACTTGTGTAAGCATGATTAATAAGTGCTGGCTGACACTGTATACTGTAAACAAGATGCAACCAGATGGTTTGCCACATACAGCACTTTAGGTCGGCCAAGGGATATGGCTAACATAAGATGTGAGCATTATGGACTATGCATGTAAATATTACATGGTCTGACTATTTTATGTTTTATTTGTGATTTTAGAGGTACCTGTAGTACTACATTGCTTTGTTCCACATTTATTTTCTAGGCATTTCTAGGCAACCTGGGCTTAGCCCAGACTGGATAAAGCCTAATTTTAATGCAAACAAAGATTTTCTTTAATGAAAAGGGGTTTTGTTTTAGCCTAATATACTAATGCATAAGTTAATGTAGCTAAAATCATAATTTTCTTGGGCTAACTTTACAGCTTTATTGTTTACTTTTGCTTATTCTCACACTATTTGCGCAATTTACTAATTGGTAATTGTCGACTGTCTCTTTAAGATATTTGGATAAACGTTACAACTATCATCTCTCCTATTTTCAGCTTGGGTTAATTCCAGTTAAGGCTGTTGAAGGCCTAGTTCAAACATTTGCTTGAAATATATTACCAGTCGTTGCGGTAGCCCCATCTCGATGCAAGTGGGAGTTTTGTTTTTTCACCATAATGACAAAGCATGAAAATGAGAGCTTAAAGCTTAACAAAAAACAAAAAAATATTTGTATTTTTTGTTAGGACAGTTATGAACATTTGGGGGGTAATCTAAAAATAGCCAGAATAGAAATATCCCCAAATGCTAACTTTTGTCATTTTTATTTCAGAACATTATGAAAACAACATTAAAAATGAAAATGAAATGAAAATGACCTTTTGACCCATGATTTCCAAGAGAAGCAGAATACTCAAACCACTGTAGAGCCATGTGCTGCGTGCAACAGAGCACGAAACATGAACCTTTTCTTAGCCTTATATGCTATTCATAACTCAAAAGTTATTAAGAAATGTCCTCGTTATACCATTTCTAAAAGGGACACCACACTAACTTAGCTATCAGTGACAGCGCTGATCAGACTCGTTCTGATTAAATGCTTTGTTATTTTGACAGCCTGAAAGTGAAAGAATAACCTAAATGAACTTAACTAAATAAGATACAATTATTTTGAGATTTTGAATATTTTGGAGCTACTGTTACCATTCTTCTACTTAATCTATATTGATACATAAATACTAAAAAATAAAAGGTAGTGTTTAATTTTTTTCTCAATAGTTTCACACATTTCAAAAATGTAAAATTATTGGCAAAATGAAAAGGAATGCAGGTATGGAATAGTTCTGGATTTGCCTACTTGCACTAAAAGTAGTGCAAGTTCCAACATCTTCACTGTTCCAACATCTTCACTGGTCATGTGACCAGCACCAGAAAGGGATTAGCTCCATCATGAAGAGGGAGAGGCTGGGAGACAGGTGTCAAAACGCTCCAGCAAGCAAATCTAACAGCCACTAATCAGCTCTGTTGTTCTTTCGCAATCCACGTCTAATTCACCAGTTTCATCCCACATGAAACACAATTACGAAGGGGTTTGAAGTTCGGCGTGCACTTACTCGACCGTCTCTTCATATGAATGTTACAGCTTGCCAGAGAAGAAAAAAAAATATGTTGGGGAAAGTGGACAGAGGGAGAAAAAAGGATGAAGGAATGGCCAGCTGAATTGAGACTGGGAAAGATAGCAGTGGAAGGCCTAATCACACAGAATCAGCACCTAAGACTTCAAAAGACAGAGGTGGGAACCATGAGTGCTGCAAATGGGTACAAAGAAACATTTGCTGGGTAGATGGCTGACAAAGGCCCTCAGCACGCACTTTTGCTTAATGATCACTGGCACTATAGTGGCGTAATTAGCGGTCGCCTAATTAAATTCATTATGATGGAGGGGTGGGAGACCGGGGGTTTTCGGCAGCACGATTTAGGCTGAAGGCTGCGCAGCAGCGACAGCCATGGGTGTTGTGTATGACAGGCACAGAGATAGGCGAACGTGAAGTTGAAAGCCTATGCTGAGGAGAGGTGTTGAAGCAAGTGCAGTGTGACAGCCAGCATCTGGGCAAGCTCTCACCAGCCTCTGCTCAACATCTCCTGGCAGGAGTCAATGGCATGCAAGGCTTTATTGGTAGGGCCCATGACACCAACTGTAATCTTCATCTACTACACAACGTTGCCACCCTTTTCGTCAAAAAAAAAAAAACCTTTCTCATAACCAAGTCAGTTCTTACATTACATTTACATTTATGCATTTAGCAGACGCTTTTATCCAAAGCGACTTACAAAACGAGGATAACAATCAAGCTACATAGCAGAAACCTTAAGGAGCATAGTGCTAGGGGATAGTGCTTCAGTTCATTTTAGTGCTAGGATAGAAGATGTTCTCTGAATAGCTGGGTCTTTAAGAGCTTTTTGAAGGCCTCCAGAGATGGCCCTGTTCTGATTGTTTTTGGTAGGTCATTCCACCAGCGTGGGACGACACATGAGAAGAGTCTGGATTGCCTTGGGCGAGGTGCCGGGACTGCCAGTCGACAGTCGTTGGAGGACCGGAGTTGTCGGGGGGTAGCCTGAGCTTTTATGAGAGCGCTTAGATAAAAAGGGGCAGATCCTCTAAGCACTTTGTAAGTCAGCATCAGTGATTTGAATTTGATGCGAGCCGCCAGAGGTAACCAGTGGAGTTCGATTAGCAGAGGGGTTACATGCGTCCTCTTCGGCTGATTGAAGATGAGACGCGCCGCAGCATTTTGGATCATCTGAAGTGGCTTGACGGCACAGGCAGGAAGTCCTGCCAGAAGGGTATTGCAGTAGTCAAGGCGTGAGAGGACCATAGTTTGAACCAGCAATTGGGAGGCTTGTTGAGTTAGGTATGGTCTGATCTTTTTGATATTGAATAGTGCGAAGCGGCAGGCCCGGGCAACAGAAGCAACATGGTCATTGAAGGTTAGCTGGTCGTCAATCATAACACCTAGGTTCCTGGCTACCCGTGAGGGAGCAAGAGACAAGGAGCCAGAGTTGATGCAAATGTTGTGGTGAAAAGTTGGTTTAGCTGGGAGGACCAGCAGCTCGGTTTTTGAGAGGTTCAGCTGGAGATGATGGTCTTGCATCCATGCAGAGATGTCAGAGAGGCAATCCGAGATTCGCGTTTGGATGGTTGGGTCATCGGGTGAGAATGACAGATAGAGCTGGGTATCATCGGCATAGCAGTGGTAGGAGAAGCCGTGCTGGCTGGCTGGCTGGCTGGAGTTCTTCAGGGACTTTAAGGCGAGACACGGCAGGTGAAAACATCGATTTTTCACGTACTGGTCAAATTTGAGGTAATAGGCTAGTTAGCGCGAAGATCAAAAGTTTCCAGGGACTATAATCGAGTCTTTCTGTTCAAACCTCTATGCTATTATTTACACTGGTAAGAAAATCTAAATAAAACAAACAATAGATGGATGATGATGTGAGTTCATTTGTAAAGAGAGGCGTTACATGAACTGTCAAAAAACATGCGAGTTCAAGCAGTGAGTCAGCGCAGTCTGTCATGCTGACCACCTAGTCTAATCTGTTTATGTTGCACAATTGAACGAAATAATCAACGTTTTTCCCGACTGCAGTTTAGCACTGATACAAATAAGAATGTGTTTGTGAATGTATTTGGTTGTGTGTGTGAGCATGACGAGTACTGCCTAAGTACACACATCCACACGTCCCCGAGAGAGTGAGACAGACGCACGCAAGTGAGGATTGGGGTAGACTAATTTAGACTAATTTAGATCTATGCGTCTCTCAAAATGAACGGAGAGGTTAGGGACTGTTTATATTCGTCTTTAAGTTTAATTTAGATTTTAAGAGAGTGTTTGCTATGGGGAATTCACAAACATGCAGGATCATAACGGGCATTAGCCATGCATTGCATTGCATTCAGAGGTGCAGTTGTGTCACTATTTCGTCCACAGAATTAGACAGCTGATCCTGGTACAAATTCATATGGATGCTTTTAAAGATTAGGTTGTTCACAACCCATACCTTGTAGTTGAAATAGCTTGAAGGCTTATCAAATCTTGCTCACAGGCGCATGGGCATAGCACTTCTTGAATTTACTGGATGAATAAAGTAGCCTATAATGAAATCTAATCTAAAACTTGGAAACTAAATTATGAGTGTTATTTATGAGGCAAATGGGAAGGTGTCTCAAGGATTCAAGGATTCAAGGAGTTTATTTGTCACATACATGAGTCACTAACACAAAACATGCAGTGAAATTGCATTGAAGAGAAGATGGATAAAGGGAAAGAAGAAAACAAAATAAATAGCCATTGCCATTTAGCCACTGTACATAAATAGTCCATACAAACAAACAGGACTCAGGATCCATGTAGAAGGCGAGCTGAGATGACTTTGAGGTCGTGGATTCACAGCTGAAGTCGGGACACAGGAGCGACACCAAGTAGGGGATGACATCGCGTCGGAGACCACTGGACAGCAGCCGATCTGCAGGCAGCGCCGCCCTCCTCCAAACACAGGCCTCCCGTGAGTTCCCGTCCTCCACTCCACAGGCAACCTCCGCAGCCCTCCACATCCAACACTCACGACGGGTCTCCGCCTGACCTCCTCCAAGCTCCGCAGACAAAGATGGCAGGGCAGACAGAGAAAACGATCGGCCAGTCGGTCGGAACGCATCATTCAAAGTAAACACAAAAAAAAAAAAAAAAAAAAAAAA
>JAGFZM010000009.1:558026-578193 GCA_017657215.1 Limnothrissa miodon | reverse complement strand
AAAGCGACAACCACATTCAAGGCCACCTGTAGGCTACAGCACAGAGCCAGATACGAAAAAGAAAAACATAAAAAGCCCAGAGAGGGCGAAAAATAAAGTGGAGGTACGGCTAACGGCAGCCATCGTACAGCGCCATCACCATAGCTAATAAATGTAAAACGTTTGCAAAATGTTTACAGGGGAGCTTTTAGTTCTCAGTAACCAGTGCAATAGGATCAGATGATGATCCAAGGCTATGCGGGCAGGCCACCTCCACTGCATGTCTATTGATGATGTTTATTAGTCTTAGGATTGCAAAAAAAAAAAAAAAATCAAATGACACCAACAGATGATGGAGAAGAGCCTAACATAAGGCAGGCTTCCACATATAGACTGTAGGGCCTATATAAAGTTGGGGGAACAACTATGGATATGTAATGGTTGTGTTGTGGTAGTTCCAAGGGCAGTTTGTAATACACCTGTTACTGGCTAAGTTGAAGACCATGTTATTGTTCTGTTTGGCAAACAGTTTTGTATTTTGGATTTTATGTTGTGATACATTAATCTCACTAGAACATAAAAGCATATTTTGTCTGTAACTTGTTGACTTTCAGTAGAAATCGATGGATTAGGTCAGATTCTTTGCATGAAATATGCAAATTTGAGCATTTAATTATGTATTGCCTAATTTTCTTATTTAAATATAAAATTCTAGAAAGCTTGCAATACATTTTTTTCTCCTATTCATGTGAATAATCAACTGGTAAAGTTTCATGGTGATATCTATTAGTTAAAAATGTTATCCTATTCACCTGTAGTGTCTCGCCTTAACTGAGTTACAGCAGTTGCAGGCCTTAAATGCCTTCCATGTTACTAAATAATCAATTTCCATGTGATAGAAATATTCTGTATTGTTATTACTAAGGGCCTGAGTACAACTGAACAATTTCAAGCAATTGTTTCCATTAGAAATGTATTAACTTTCCCTAATTAAATCTTAAAAAGCCGTTTTCTCAAAATGAGATTTTTGTTGTTTTCCGGTACCATTATCTCAGCCTATGTAGAACCTTTGTTCACCAAACTTTCCAGTTATACACTTACCAGCATTCTGAAGATATTTACAGAGGGATTTGTTAATAAATTGTTCCTGGCCTGATTTATATGGAATTTTAATGAAAAAATATGGCGAAAATCACTATTTTTAAGCCTATGGAGAGTATATTTTGATTTCCTAGGCAATGAAAGCAGATATCCTAAAATCCCTCTGTAATTTTTTTCCCATTTTGTATCTAAACAAAATGAAAAAATAATTTTGCATCTGGCTTTATCATATATTCAGATTATATACCTGGAAGAATATGCAAATTTCCGCATATTTAATGAGCTAATGCCTCATTTGCATATTTAAACATAAAATTACAAAAAACTTGCAATACATTTTTTCCTCCTATGTGAGTAATCAACTGGTAAAGTTTCATGGTCCTATCTGTAAGTTAAAATTTTTACCCTATTCACCTGTAGTGTCTCGCCTTACACATCTGGAAGGATATTACCATTGTAGTTTTTACAGTTTTTAAGACTTTGCTCCACCATTGCATAGTACATAAAAAATTGTAAGGTTCAATACTCAACAGGTAACTAAAATGTATATATTTTGTAAAAAATGGACATGGGTTAAGCGTAAGCTTCAACTCATTTAGTTTTGGTAGATAAAACAAATTAATTGTACAGATTGTATAATGGTTGAGTAGTTCTTTCAGTCCACTTGGCCAGCTGCTACACCAGCTGGTGTTCATATATGCATCTGGACAAATTTGCTCTGACATGCATTACATTTTTTTCATCTTTCAAAATATTACCTGTGTAATTACTTAAAGAAAATCACCATGTTTATTACTCCCATGACTCTATATTGGTCTTAATCCATTTGTATGATCTAGCCTGAGTGAAAAGATAACAAACAAGACACATTTTGCACATTGTTCTATAATTCAGCCTCTTCCCCATTACAGACTCTGTGCTCATTTAGAAAAGTGGGGTGTCCTGTTCCTCACTTGTCCCTCTGAAGCCACCTCCACTAATTGTAAGTGAGTTTACGCATCAAGCCAGTGCTGTTCCACACATCAACAGTGACAGGCACCAGGCAGCGAGCGGGGCAGCCTGGGTCTTGATGAGGGCTTTCTGAGGAGCCGAACGCTGCTGTTGTGACTACAATGGGACATGTGGATGTGCTCCATATGGCCCAGAATCATAGCCCCCCAAAACAACGAGAAAAGACTGTGAAGGGAAGCCACAAGACACTGCCAAGAGGCAGGAACGCGGCATGGATGGGTGCCAGTGCCAGCTCTCCAGCATTTGTTAATAGGCTGATTGGAGAGACAGAGAGCTATGGTGGGCTTTCTGAATGGCGCCATATTAAAGAGCTGCTTTTGTGAGCGAGGAGAGTTTCCTTCTCTATAGGGATACCTGTAAATACTTGCCTTTACATGTACCACTGCAGCAAGGGGAGAATTTTAAGACCGGCCGCAGATACCCAAATGTAGAAGAATACTTTTCTTGTTCTTATGCTCAGACATTTGTTTGGTGACTGTTTGAAAGGCCATCACTCCAGTGTGATAGAAAACAGAACTTTGCACTTCCTAATACAAATTCCTGCCGATGATAGCTAACTGTTTCATGCTAGAACACGGTTCCTCTTTTATTCCTGTCAAAATTTGTTAAATCACTGTCGTTTCAACTGTTTTGCTGAGGCAGAATGATAATGTAATGTGTCAGACATTGGCAGACATAAAATTGTTAGATGTTGGACTATTTTTGCCTAAAACCTAGAAAAATCACATTAGCAGGGCACACAATAACACACAAGTATGTGTAAGTATGAGATATTTAGTTTGCATGCTGACTATTTCTGGTCTGTTATAGCCATTTAAATACAAAATCAACTTTCATTACATGAAAGAGGTCTTAACTCATAAGGACCACTAGAAGAATTTTACTGGTGGGAGATATTTCCAGCCTACAAATTTAACATGCAGCAAAGGCTTAAGTAAGTTATCATTCTAATTTGTGGTCAAAATGACACTGAAATAATTCTATGATATATGAGGCTATTCCAATCTATTTTTACAGGTAATCAAGCTGAAACTTAAAGCAGAAGCTTCACGATGGAGGATAGATTAATGCCAGCCTATTTCAAATTACTCCTCAGTCTCATTAAGGCATCTCTGTAATGATACCTTTAAAGTTTGCAACCTCAAGGTGTTAGAAGTCAAGTAAAAGACTAAAGTCTCTGCACTGTAGTAACGTTCCATGCATATTTCAACTGCATACAACAGATCGCACATCATCAAGGTTAATATTATTTCTTTGTTCCATCGCTACCTTCACCAAATACACCTAAAAGATCAATGATCTCCAACATGAAAACAGTAACACTAATATAATGTTATGGCATAGTAACTAGTGCCAATCACATTTGGCTTTGTAGAGTCAACTTAAGAGCATAAGTGCCTTTGATCTCCTAAGCTCCTAAATCAACACCACACCAGGTTCGCCAAAAGGTCAAAACAGACATCTGATCAGCACATTCCCAAATGAAGTATATCATGTCAGTCATGCAGCTGGTGTGGTTGTGCAATGATCAGACTCAGTGATAAACTAGACACTCATTTCTATAGCGTGCTCACAAACATCATTTTCAGCATGGTTTGAATTAGCTCACATTTCCCCTAAATATCTCATGGTAAATAATACAAAAAATATATACATATTGTGATATCATAACCCCCTACCAACACACGCAGCACATTGTCACCTGGTTACAGGAGTACTGTACCCAAACAAAGCTTTTAATTCTATAAAGTGATTCGTACATTTTTGTCATTTTAATATTTCTGTAAATATTACAAATGTACACATGTAAATCATGCAAAACCCTATCCTACTTGGTTGCCATCATGTAGTAGATGCAAAAGTACTCCTATAACCAGGTGACATAAATCTAAACTCAGCCTGCAAAGATATCTGTTAAAGAGATCACCTTGGCTAGTTATCAAGTCCTAGGGCATTTCAGTTCTTAGGGTCTGAGGGTTACTCACCTTTCTCATATCAGTGTAATGCAGTGCAACAGTGTCCTTTATGACTTGCAAAAGTACCCAATTAATAGTGCATATCAATCAGCTCCTCCCAGCTCTCCATACTTCCTCTGATTCATTACCAGGTCGGCCCTGCCTCCCCGTCGCTGCCTGTGGATCTGTGTAATTACACGCTTGCCTTTGACAACCTGCATGATTGTTTTCCTAACAGTATATTACTTCGTTAGTACTTTCCAATGTAGGTTATTTTTAAACTGTCACTTTTGCCAGACTCATCCTGATTTGCACTCGTCTGTTTATCATAACAATCATTAATAACTGTCACTCCACACCATCAATATAACAAACTCATTCCCTCATTAACATGAAGCAGCATTGGTTCCGCAGTAGGCCCAGGCATTTTCTACAACAGGCCAAGCCAATTACTTTACTGAAATGGAATCACATTAATCAAAACTTAACAAGGTGGCAAATTTAAAGATATCAGATTGCAAAAGACAGCATAACTAATATGTCACTGTCAGAGATGCTATGTAGGTATGCCTTGGCTGTACTAAATATATCCTCCCTCACACAGTCCACAGGAAATTTTGACGTTTCATATGATCTGACAACTATCAAAGTGAGAGAGGGGCAGAGCTGAGCCGTCTCCTGATGACTTTTCTTCACTCTGGCAAGGACAGTGGAAAGAGAGCAAGAGAGGGAGGGAGGCGGAGAAAGAGAGAGAGAGAGAGAGAGAGAGAGAGAGATAGAGAGAGAGAGAAAGAGAGAGATAAGGGGGAGAGAGAGAGGGTTGGGGCAGAGTGAATGAGACAGGGAGGGAGGGAGAGAAATGAGAGAAATGGGGTGGGGGGAAGGAAACATCGAGCGTGTCTCTCGGAGCGCCAGCAGGCGGCAGTTCATCATGTCTGCCTTCACAGAGACGTTTTCTTTTACACTTTAAATGATGATACTCATCAATCACTGGCTGACACCTGCATCAAGCCAGCTGCAAACATGCAAAGCCCAGCAGTCTGAAACATGCTGACGCCAACCCAGGGCTGCATAGAAAATAATCCTTCAACCCAGCTCCACGCAGGATTTATTTTCTCCTCTATCAGACTTCCTTCTTTTCCTCTAGCCACGGCTAAATAAATACAATCCATTTCAGACAGGGACACATATGAACACGTTCCACATACAGGTGGAGTGGAACTAGTATATGCACAATTAACAACTAAGCTGCAAGAAGAAACAAAAAAGAAAACAAACATGCATGCAACTGAACCCAGAGGGTCACACCAGGCCCCAGCTGAGTTGTGAGTCATCCTGATTATGAGTTGCAATTGTCCTTGTCCCTATGCCTATGCATGGCCCTAATCCAAGAACATATTTCCCCATGTCTTGCCATTCTAAAGCCTGTGAGGTCATTTACATGCATCCCAAAGCATACTGTGACTAGATCAACATTTCTAACATCTAAAATACAACAGGAGCAGTGAAACATACAATGAAAGGCTAATGCTATTATACCTTTTATGTGATTTTACTATGTTCACATTATATCACATTATATACCATTTACTTCTAGCCATATGAAGCACTATCAAGCTACCAGGCTGTGTTAGACCTACATGCATCATTGTGCAATAACATTTTCCACTGCATGTGTTGGGAGTGACTGTAGTGCAGCCGATGCAATTAGCATTGAAATGCTTATTTTCTAATGCATGTGAATGACATCACATGCTCAAGCTACAACGATTGGCTAGGGCCAGTCATACCCTTGGTATGACAAATCAAATCTAAGACCAGGGACAACTGTTACCCAAGGGAAAGTGTGTGTTCACCTCAGCTTGAATTTTACAAATTGTGAAAAATATTGCATTTTTAGTATTTAGAATTTTTAGTATTTTGTATTTTTAGTATTTATTTAGTATTTTGTTTCTGGTACAGTGTAAATGCAAAAATAGACATCTATCAGCTCCTTTGCTCCATCACTTTTTCTGGTTATGCCAATGAAAGCTATTTTTTATTGACAATAAATGAATCTAAAGCTATCACTATTTGAATGCATAAATATTATACTGTAACTATTAAACCAAGCTTAGGGCAAAAATAAAGAGAAATACAGGAAGAAAACAATTCAACTCCATGTGAGAAAAGCAGTTCATCTCCGCAGCTAAATGATTCACCAAACAGGAAAAAAGAGAAATACCACAGATCATTTGATATTACTTTTTGCATTCTTTAAATAAGAGTCCTGCCTAATCACTTTGAAATGTACCGTTTGACAGAGCACAGCAATTGTTTATGCTGGACAGGAAATCTGAAGAGCAGCATTAGTCCTAAAGGTTATTTAAGCCCAGCACCATATTGCTATTTTTACATGAATCCCCCATTGCTCTCTTTCTCCGTCTCTGCCTTTTACATTTGACATTCGGCGATTGCTCATTTTTAACAGAGGGGCCGAGCAGATGGATGTGAATTCAAAGTTTCCTGATCTTTAGCAGAAGTTATGGAGGGTTATCTTTGGCTGTATATCTCGGCGCTGGCAGTGCTCCCCTGGTGATGAAGGATTAAGCACCGCAGCTGTCTCTTCCCCGGATGATGCAGTGCAGCGCTCCCCGACACGACAGCATCACTTCATCTTAATGTCCGCTCCTCCGGCGCAGCCGCACAGGACAAAGCCAATCAACATCACATGCCACCAGGATGGACCTACTGCTTGGCCCTGGAGTCTCTCACCCGCACAGGCCTATTAATCAACTTCAGCCCAGTCCAATCCCAGAGTTCACTCCTCTCCAACCACAGCTGAGCGCTGCACTGTTGATGTATAGGAGAGGCTGGGGGAGGGAGGGGGCTTTGAAACACTTATCAGATTGTACATTATGCATGGCTTTTGTGTTGCTATGGAAAAACTCTGTCCATGATTGTGTGTGTATTTCTGCATGTGTGATTGTGTGCGCACGCTTGCGTGTGTGTATGTGTGTGTGTGTGTGTGTGTGTGTACGTGTGTACTGTAAATGAGTGGTGGGGATCGACTGCTTACTTCTTATTTCTGTCACTGGCCACCTATTTGTTGTGTTTAAAGAGAGATTTACCCAATAATGCTTTAAGATCCTAACAGAGAGTGGTTGGATTTAGACTAATGACTCACTCTCATTTAGACAAATTGCTCTCAGGGAGGTCTGCAACACAGATCGAATTCAATACAATACAAAGGCAGTAATGACAAGCGCATTTTCAGGCACCAATCCACATAAAACCACATAAAAGCCCATTTTCACAGCCATAAATGAGCTGGATCTAAAAGCCTGTAGCCAACATGATCCCAGTGAACAGGCAACCGAATCACATGGGTCTTCTCAATCAGGGCTAAAGGTGGTGACAAGGTCACTACATAACTGCTGTGTACGCTGGAATGAGTAAGACTAACTGAAAGCAAAATAGGTTCTACACATTGTTGAATAAGCAGTAAAATATAATTACATTTGAAGTTAAATAGTTTCTCCAAACTCCACTTCTCCCCCTTTCTGTTTCTTATCCCATCCACTATTTCACATTATCAGTTGAGAATTAGCCTTTTATACACAGGCAGCAAATACATTGGACCTAATATATCTTTGAATAGACAAACCAATGGTATGCTACCATTACCGTGTGTTCACACCAAGAACGACAAAAGCTGTAAAATGTAGTCGCTATTGCACTTTGTGTCAAACAAGGTGTCCTGGGTTGTTGGTTGGTCTGGTGAGATGAAATATGTGAGAATATTTTAAAGCAGTTGCAATACTTGCCTGCTAATGGAGCTTCTAGCATTAATGATTCTAGATAACATGCTCCTGGAGTTTAGCAAAATGTACTAGATCAGAACACACGTCACATCCAGGTTGTTCAACTGAGGATATCTCTCTCTGCCTTTTGGCTTTTAGCATGCTGATGAGATTCGGTTTGGATAATTCAGTGAATGAACAATTGTTAGTGATCATAATTCATAGATCGTAGTTTTGTTCTCTATTAAGAAAATAGTCCAGCATTTGATTACATACTTGCTACTTTAACTAAACAAAGTCTGGCCTAAAGTCAGTGCACACTTATGCAGCAAGTTTAAATAAATTGTACATCTTAAATGAAAATGTTGACAGGATTTCTTCTTGGTTCTCATTTGTTTGATTATGTCCAGATTCCTCTATCTCACCAGCTTATTTTGGAGAGGAATCACACCGCACAACTTGCTGTTGACGCTCTTGCTGCAAGTAAAATCATCAAACCTGCAACTGTCAAGTTGTCAGTACTAAAAGCATTCTTCTCCTTTAAACGGATAAGAAAAATTGAATGTCTAAATATTTCAAGTCATGAGCAACACACTTTAGCAGCTATACTTTATTAGCAATTAATTTTACAGCTTCAATTGCTCTTGGTGTGAATGCATAGTTAGAAAAGGCCTGATATGAATTTATGGCCCTGACCATAGCAGCTTCCCCCAACAAAATTTGATGATACAACTAAAGCAATATGATACCCAGTGAGTTTGCATGGTCATGTTGCACTTCTCCCTCCAATTATTGTGATAGCTATTTTCAACAATGGAGTCTGCTTTTACCTGCAACCATTTTGACACTGGCTTCAACGTCTTTGGTACTGTCTGGCTCCAGCAACACTCTCAGAGTCAGAGTTCAGCATATCCAAATGTCCTGAATCATAATGTTTCCATTTAACAAAAACACTTCATTCCCTGTCCCTGCCAGGGAGCTTGGAAAAGACAGACAGAAACAGATAAAACCATGTCACTGTGCTCTGCCAAATGGGTGGAGTAGATGTTCTGTTCTGTTTTTTCTTCTCCCAATGAAAGATTCTGCTGTAGAGTATCATTAGCACTTCCCAGCTGACATAGTGTCATAAATGAGGAAGTGGCTTTGCTGTGTCAAAAGGGCCGGGTCATTCTGGGGAATCTTAGATCATAATGCACAAAATATGGGCATGAATAAAAATGACTGAGGGCCATTAAAAGGAGGCCCTTGCTTGTTGCTCATTTAGAAACACTCGGCTCTCGTTTGCTCTGAGAGACGTGTCATCCCTGCCACCTCTGTCCCCCCTCATTGCACTCCTCTCCTCCCCTCCCTCCACCTCTACTTCCATTTGGCCCGCGACTGTGTCATTGAAACTCCAATGTGTCCACAGCCATCTGTGGTGTACATGAAATATGTTCTGTTTCAGTCCAGTTCATAGTCAAGTCCATATCATAAAAGAATCAACATAATTGGCAATTACTGGTACCTAATTTGGCAGTAAAACAGGAAAGGCCAAAAGGACGCAGGCGGCCGAGAGGAGGAATATTAAGTCAGTGCAGCTGGCAGCGCCACCATGCTTACATTTCCAAGCATATGGACCCACACATTAAAAAGCTAAGGGTTCTGGGTGAATTCTGACCAAAACATAACCTTGAGTCCACAATGTCATGAGTCCTGGGCAGACATCACAGGCCAAAACAATGCTGCTTCAACTGGCATTAAGATAGAAGAATTGGAGATTGAAAGAGTACATAAAGAAAGTTAGTCTGCAAATATGACTAATAGGCTACTAAGAAACCACTCCTATAAACTTATAAAAGGTCCTAGCATACTAGCATTGCTTCCTCTGTCAGCATTCTACAGCCATCAGTAAATGAACTAACAGACATAATCATCAGTCATGCTTAACTGTCACATAGGAACAGAGTCAATTAATAACACTCAGTCATTCCAACAATTCAAACTCCTTTGAGAGGCATTTGACAGCAACACTGCAGATGTACACAAAAGACTGACTATAAAGCAACTGTCAAATTCAGTTCACACTTCTTTCCACAGTAATCGCTCTTCTCCATTTCAGTAGTATGAGACAGTGTGGCAGGACATGTAGTTTTCATTCAGCTAGAATCTGACATGTGGCCTGGGAGAGACTGTTAGCATGACTGGATGCCCAATGACTCACAGGAAGACTGGTTGGAGAATAAATACTACAGGGGCAGGATGAGATCATCCCAGTTTCAGAGGATTAAAGCCCTGACATGAAGATCTCATCACCTCACTGTGGTTTAAGACCTACAATAGAACAAATCATGGACACCAGTGATTTATTGTACATATATTAAAATACAATGGGATATTGCTGTACTGACATTTTGCTTAAGTGTGAGGGGGGGAAGGGGGTGGGGGTATCTCAGGCCTGTGCTTTTCTAAAATCTAAAAACATGATGTGCAGAGGGATAACAGTTTTATAATGGGGAAGAGAGGCCATCTTTAACAATCGACATGGAGAAACATGACGCCAAGGTAATACATCATCATAAATGTGCACTCACAAGAAATCCTGTATGTAGATGCCTAATGGCTCAAAAATCACTCTGTGAGACACATGCATTTTTCATGTCGCCGTAAAAGCATTGCCAGTGCCTCTGTGTGCAGCTCCTCACCGAAGCTAATTGATCTGCATCCCCACCCCCCTTTCTGTTGTGTGCAAAACAACAGGAGCGACCCCAGAAACCTGTCACCTCAGCCTTTTTCCCCTGTCCCAGCCCAGCCATAAATCCTGTCAGTGTCTCAAGTCAGATGTTTTCATTACACCCAGATCAGATTTTTATGGAATTACTGACATATGCATGATTCAGTAATTGTTGTCTCTATGAAGTCGCCGCAGCAATTTTTACTCTCTGTATTCTTGATCAATTCCCAGAGCCATGAGCAAGGCTGAGGGAAGAGATATTGGAAAATAAAATGGTGGGGGAAGAGAGGACGTTACCGGTAGATTGCATGCACTCTCATGACGGAGACAAACAGCCAAATCTAGTGAGAATCAGTAAAGCCTCTATAAATTGTTTTATACAAAGATGTAAATTGTCTTGTCAAAATTGGTCATGTTCTGGGTAAATGCTTGAATGGGAACACTTTGAAGTTCCCAGAGACTGATGTTGCCACACCTCATCCTGAGAAATCCAGCAAGGCCTTAAAGCACAAATATAGACTTTCAAATTAGCCATATAAAAAAAAACATGGTGGCTGATGTTTGTTTGTTGATGATGTATGTTTTGCACTATGGACACATTGAATCGTAGATTTTAGGTGAATGCAGTATATGTGTATCTGATTGAAACTATTATTTTATTCCCAAAGAGAAATTCTAGTGTGAGCCACGTCAGCACCAACTGCTAGCATGCCCTTTCCCCATCTAGAGCTGCAATTCTACATAATGAATATAGTGAACACAGTATAATATGGGGCCCTGCATCTTCACTCAGTCTCATTACAAAGCCAGGGAGGTAAATAAAATACCAGCCCACAAAAGTTTTTTTTCCTAGCTGAGCAGCCCACTAGTAAATCAATATAGCTCTGTTTGTGTTTGAAAAAGCAGTATGTCTTAATAATAATGGCGCATTACAGCCAGCAATAATTTCACTGAGTAAGCATGATGCATTGGGAAAAAAGAAACAATTGTCTGCAAATCCATTGGTCGTTAGTGGCATGTGTGCTGTGAATGGGGCTGGGCTGATGGGGCTTTAGTATAAGTGTCAATCTGAGTTTGGGAGCTGGAGTGGGAGTCTCCGAGCCAGCACCTGGCCATATATCTCTATTAAATCTGATGGTCAGCCTGGTGGCCAGTTGTTTATTCTCATTAAGCTAGACAATAGGAACAATCTGGGGCCCATAGCCACTGAGACAAAGGCAAGCCTTTTTGGTTGCTATGGCCAGGGCACTCCATCAATTGTTAGGACTCCTGAAAAATGAACACAGATGTTCATTCTTTCCCCCTCAATATGATGCATCACTATATTTTTGTTAGTTCCTATGTTTATTCACTAAGCACATAAGATGACAAAATAACATCATCTTACTAAGCAAGATATAGCAGGATATCATATAAACAAAGATTCCAATAGGAATCTAGTTAACAAAAAATCAATATAAAATTGATCTTAAGCTTAAAGACACTCAATATCTTCCAGACAATGTTATAATGTTTAATGCTCCCCATAGATTCACACATCTTTATTCTTAAGTCTATTTTCCTCATAAGAATTTGTGTCTGTTGTAGAGAGGGGAAAACAACTGACAGTGAGGGGAACATATTAGACCTTTCCTGGTGTGGGATATGAGAGAAAAGGGTGGCTTTTGATAGCCCTGTGCAGACAAGGCAGCCGAGAGAGGAGCTAATGGCCATGATTAATGACAAAGGGCCAGAGGAGAGCCGGGACACAGCCGCTACATATATCATCCCTTCCCATCAGGCAGTGCACCTCCCTGGACCCTCTCTGCAACCAGCACACCAGCAGCGGAAAAAAGGAGGGAGGGATGGAGAGAGGGAGGGGGGAGTGGGCAACGGAAAAAAAGGAAAAGAAGAGGCTGCCTTATCTGCAGCCAGTCCTTTACACAGTGGAATTGCTAGTCTCTTTCTCCTTGAAAAAAAATCAAGTGACAAAAAGGTGATAAGGTGAACAAGAAAATTGTGTGTAAAATAACTGCAAGATATTCCAACAGTGTGTGTATGTGTGTGTGTGTGTGTGTGGGGGGGGGGGGGGCAGTCCATGATCATCCCCTTGATTTCAGGCAACTTGACTCCCAGCACACTGAAGAGCCCATTTTCAAGGTCTTATCTGCCATATGGTTCTCCCTGTTTAGATGATTTATTAGGTGAGGAAAAGCACACTGATACATTTTCCTGCATCTCCCTGCATATGCAACCCGCAGTGTCAATAACAAAACTCAGGCTGAGCCCTAATGAAAACTTTTAGTACCAAAGTGGTAACCATTTATTTATGACTCACTATTATATTACACACGCTAAAACATCTCCCCTTCTCACGCACCCTCCAAAAAAATAGAATAAAAGTTGAATCTGAACAGGCAAACACAGATCACATCCACATGTCAGCCTCTCTCTAGCCCCTGTCCCCTTCACATACTGCTGGCTGCTGGAGCATTTCTGCCTAATTGAAGCATTCAGCTGTTTACAACTCACACAAAAACAGCAAGAGTTTATTTACGACCAATTAAAGTAACCATTTTGAGTGAAGGCAGCCCATTATGGATTTCAGCCCCTTTGATTCTAATTAGTTGGTGTGTTCAGGTTTTGTTTTACATCACTGATTTACTGGGAGCGCTGCAAATTAATTTCCTATTAAACAGCAGATGCTAGTTACCAAACAGACTAAATGAGCACAGAGAAACTGGGAATAAAACAATATGTTGCAACAGGGCTGTGCCATTTTGCATTGTTTACTCTCCACGGTTTTATAGGCCTAATGTGTTTAAGGGAGCTAATTCAAATAAAAGAGCAGAAGTGGAGGCATTGTGATTTATTCACACTTCACCTCATTAAAATGCTTGTCTGCCATCAGAGCTGTTTTCTTTGTCCAGTGAAAGAGCTCCTCAAGAGCCAAAGAGTCTAGGCTTAATGGTGGAACACCTCAGTTTTCCTCATGTTTTCCCATCAACAATAGTCTGGCCTGCTGTTTGCCGCTGTAATAGACTCTGTATTAAAAACATTTGACACTTTCAAGTAATGCTAGGCGACTGTGATGCTAGGCAATGCTAGACAAAGCTAAGCAACTGTGTGGTAGTGCTCTTGGGCACAGTTGCCCTCTGAAAGAAAGTATAATCAACATGCTGAACTACATCTCATCCATACAGACAAAACACATGCCTTTTGCTCACGTATTTTCACCCATTTACATTGTAACAATCAACTCAGGAGATGTATTCCCTTTAAGACAATGGGATCATAAAACAACTTCAAAGAGCGCATACTGTTGACTGAAAACAAACTAGAGGATTGTCATGCTAAATATTTAGGATGGCCACTTAATGCAAACACTTTGGCAATACTAGTAAGTACTAAGCAAGTGAATTTACAATTCAATAAGGACAGAGAAAAAAAATCACAGAGGCTATTTGCAAATCAAAGCTAACCTGGCACTAACCACGCTTTTAATGTTTGACCAGGAAGAGTTATGTATGTGCCAGCAGGAACGGAAAGGTTGATGCCTGTGAGCCTGTGTAGTTCAGAGTGATGGAAAATAATGCCTTCAAAAGGCAGAGATCACATTCCCCGCAGTAGTAGATTTAACCATCTACCCTAAATGAAACACAATCATGATGAGTTTCCTTACATACATTAGCCTGCCTATACAATGATGCAGCCCTTACACACATTGTTTCCTCATTTTATATACTGTATATAACCACCAACTGCCAAGAAAAAAAAAAAAAAATTTTGACAGCAATGTGTATCATCACAATCACAGTAGAGGCTTTATCAGAACAAGAAGAAAAGATAAAACTAATCCTAAGGTCCTGTGTGCATCAGATGATCTAACTTATTTGCTTGGCTCACGCATTATAATTAATATTGCACAGGAGCCTACACTGTCATTTTTCAAATCATTTCCCTGGAAATGTTCTACACCTCTTAATGGCCCCACTAATGCTGTAGCTGTCATGTTTTGGACAGCTGCGCTTTTACAAGACAAACTCAACTGCGTTGCGCTCCTCTCTGTGGACTTCTCTGGCTCAAAGGCACCAAGGCCACGCATGCCAGATGCTAATGGCTACGCTGCAAAAACCTTTTGATGATTTTTTTTTTCCTGCTCAAGGTGTCACCTTCCTTTCATTGTCCCTGGAAACATTTCTGTTTTAGATCCATTTTTTTTGTTCATGGAATATAATGGATCAGTGAAGTTGGCTCCAGGAAAAAAAAAGGGGGGTTGGGATCATTCAATCAAGCTAATTAAAACGCGGCTACACAATCCAGATGTGTATGAGGTACATTTGGACCGAGTCCAGGCTAAAGGCATTTTAGCGCTGGAGCCATACAAAGTAATGAAGGCTTCATGTCTCAAATTAGTGAGTTCTCAAACTAAATTCTGCTAACACCCCTTCCACTTGCCTTCAGCTACTCTGGCACCTCCAGGCTCGTGCCAGAAGACCAGAGGAGGCAGCGAGTGGTGCTAACAAACAGGGTCCTTCAGCTCCTGTAATCAGCCCCGAATGTCAAGGATTTCAAGAGACTCCTGAAATGAGCGTGAAAATAAACATGGCTCCACGCAGCCCACATTAGAAATAGCTCTGGTTTTACTCGGCTCTGTGTATTAATATTCTCAAAGGTTTTGGTGATGTGGGACACCAACAAAATGTAGACAGATTTACAGACTGAAAAACAGAGCATACTCCCAGTACTTATATATCTTTTACAGTTTCACTGCCAGAAAATCTGGCAAAGGTGATCAGTGTAGTCATATGTAGAATTCAATGTATATATTCACGACTAAGGACTATGGAGATTTGTGGAAATGTGGAGATTGAAGGAAACTGGTAAAAACTCGGAATAATATAGAAACTGAGTGGTCAGCCAGCTGCACTTCCTTGGTTAATATCCCATGAAATAAATAATGTTCTGTCAGCAAAGTTGTCACCATGTCAACTAAATCAGCCAACACTGGCACTATGGCAAATTCCTTGTCCAAGTGCAGAGCATTGTGTTTAAAAGCACTGACCCTCTCTTAATTCAAATAGAACTAAGCGTCTGATGGATGCCCAAGAGGCCCTATAGGACTGAGCTGTATTGATTGTGTCATAGTTAAAGTACTGTACCTGTGTCTGTAAAACAAACACATTTTTGTTAGCAGCCTGTCAAGGTGTGCCTGGAGACACCTTCCCTACTAGTAGCTGTTTTTCAGCACACCTCATCCGGCTATAGCACCTGGCCCCTGCTAACCCTGTCGAGGGAGCTTTGCATCATGCTGTGTCCACCGAACGAGCGAGACAGCCATGCCCATCAAGCCAACAGCATGGCTCCCCATTAAGCACAGCCCCGCGTTTGGGGACACCTCCTAAAAGACATGCACAGCCATTCACGCCTGACAAAAACGCAGGCTACTGAACACGCAATGCTTTTTTCCCCCAGAAAATGATTTCCTGCCATTTAAAAGACAATAAACAAGCATCTCCAGATTGGTGAGGAGGCATGTCATTTTGGGCACGCTGTTGCTCAACATCAAGGAAAATCAATGGTGGCTCCACAGGGGCAGAGAGAGCGGAGAATGGAGCTCCGTTTCAGCTCTGTTTGAACTCATTTTCTTTTCTCGGCGGTTGCCCCCTCGCACACCCCCTCTGGCATCCCCTTCACAGCAGGCCTGACAGCTTGACACATTGACAGCTCGCTGTGAATGACAACTGATTTGTACAAATTTCAAGCCTTATAAATCTACCTGTCACAACAAGAGCATAAAAGAGCTCGGACCCAGCAGGTAATTCGGAAGGGAGGAAGAAAAAAAAAAGAGAGGGAAGGAGGAAAAAAAAAACTTTCCTCTGACAGCACTGTCTCAGAGAGTGGATGGCTTGAACACTCTTGCCAAAAAATCTCCTCTCCTATCCATCCCCCGGTCAACTTTGAATAAAAACCTGGAGGTTCCATTTTCTTGCCAACGGGGGCTAGCAATCGTCTCATTTAGAGATTATAAAAAAGAGGGCTGAGTGGGTGGGGAATCATCTCGCAATTTTGTTTTACACTGATATTAAAGTAGCACCACCTGCTACGAGTGGGATTACAGCAGCACTTTTCTGCCACAGTGCTCTAGCTGTGCAAATGAGCAGGGGCCTTTTTACGGTATTTAAACAATATCCCATGCTGCACCGGTGCACAGCTCCCCCTCCAGTTTTCATCTGTTCGTAATAGCAGGCCTGGCAGGCAAGGTTTTCAAGAGTTGTAAATCGTCTCCGAGTGTGTATTTTACAGTGAGAAATAAACTATGTGGTGGAAAAATCAATAGGAATGACAAGCAGAAAACTGGTTAATAATTCTCGATTAGCTGTCTCTGGCATTTAAAGGCCTGATGGCTCATTTGTGTGAGTCATTCACCAGCGATCCATAGGACTGGTTTTACACGTCAATATTAATATAATAATAAAATGCATTTGGATGAAATCTAACCCAAATAAAAAGCACTGTGAAATCCCAGCCTCAAAATAGTTAAAGCTATTTACTATCACAAACATAACTGCTGGACTTTGACAGGTGACAAAAAAAGTTAAATGAGACCAAGTCTATGCAATGGTGCAAATAATTGCATGCATTCAGAAAAATCCCCACCTGGCTATGTTTAAAGTGCCCATTTAGGCCAGGAGAAACAATGTAGGACCATTAATCAAGCGACAGCATTCAAATTCTTCTTTAAAAATCCTAAGATGAATGCAGACTGGTGACTATTGCAGAGCGGTGAAATAATGAGAGAAGGTCCTGTTCACAAGGTCAAGACAAATGACTAAATCAGCAGGAAAGTGGACAAAATCCGGTTAGCCAGGCAGCTAATGCAACCTACTTGAAGAGCAGTAACAACATTAGGCTTGACTATGCGTCTCACAACATATAGATTTTGTGAGGACACTCAATGAGAGTAACCTTTCTGTAATGCAATTGCCTACGCTTAGTTGCACAGCATAAAAAGATGTGTCTTTTTTAACCAATCCGTCCCTGCATTCTCTGAGGTAACTACAGATCCCACCCAGGTGTAGATCCTAAGCTTGACCTTTCAGTGAGTAGCTCAGAAGGTTCCTCTCCCAACAGCTCAAGCCAGGCTGTTTGATTAGACTTCAGTCTACTATATCAGCCCTAGGCATGCCCCTGGCCAGGATAAACACAACCGGTTAGGCAAAGGATTAACCATGACAATCCCAGTAATGCAGTAAAACTGTCACTGAGATCAAAGGGGTTGAAGAGCAATCCAGACAGGTGTCCCTTCCCATTCTAATGGCAGGGCAGGCGCATGAGCTCTTATCTACAGAGGGAGCTGAGAGGCACGTCCACTACTGTCATTTAGCCACCCCTCACGCCAGCGCATAAAAGTTAATAGGGCGCGGGATGAACTGGTCAAACACTTTCACTTACTGATGCCTCCACAGCACATTAGCTTACAGGGAACAAGAAAATAGTGGGTTTTTTTCTGATTTAGCACCACTAACTTAAGTATTTCTGTTTGATTGGACAACTGCATCAATGTATTTACCTTTCAACAAAGACATTGTCCTTCATTTCAAACAGTGTGTAACACAATTCATTCAGTGTAACATTTCATACTCGCGCCAAAATATTTTACTTATAAATGTAAAAAATTGCAGACATCAATCAGCACTATCATTTAATACATGTTGCATCTTAAATACCATAATACTTAAAACTGAGCTGCCATAAGCAAAGTTCTAGTCTTGCTTGTAATGACCCTGTTTTCTACACTGGGGTGAGGTAGTATTTGAAACTAGACTCTGGTATTCTTTGTGTCATATTTCAGAGGTAAATGACTGCAGTTGCTCCACAGAGCAGCCCCTGGATGACACACTGCCACCTGGGAGGTGGCTCGTCCTTAACACGTCTTCCACAGGGCTCCAGAGACGCCCTCCAAACATCAAGAGCAGCTGGGCAGATGTGCATGGGAGTGAGAGACACAGAGACAGTGGGGAGAGGGGGCCAAGTGTCCCGCTCCGCTCCACAGTCACAAAATTATTAAAGAGGGTGCATGGTTCTCATTAGGGCTGGGAGGCCCAGCTGGTCAGATCTACAGCAGGTCAGCTGTAGTTCAGCTGAAGGTCTTGTGATCAGGGGGTTTGGCTCAAGTTAAAGGGGGGGGGGGGGGGGGGGGGGATGAATGATGGCCACCGGGTGAATGCCAAAACTATAAATCGAAAGCCTGACTTGACCCACAGCTCCTATAAAGCTTATTTACATTTTCACATTGCGTCCACCTTTAAAATTTCTATGTTTAGATGTTTCAAAGCAGCGTGAAACAGCAATCCGTCTTGTGCGAGGTACACAGTTGGGAACACTTTATCCCCTTTTGACCTGACCGCCTGTCTCCACCATGAAAGTAAAGTCAATTCAAGGGATCCTTTATTAATTGTGTGCTGCCGCCACAGCTTTCTATTAATATGCCTTAGCACCACTTGAGAGTTAGCTCCGTCTCTAAGTCACTAAATAGCTGTTAAACACTAAGCACATTGGTTTGTCTCTATGCTTCTCATAAAAAAGCCAACATCTAATTATAAGCTCTCCTTACTCACGTGTGTTTATTTGTGTTGACGCAGAAGCTTTATATAAATGAGTGATTAAGTTAGCTCGCTAGCTATGTCTGGAAATGATTAACCACAGACAAAAACACATATTTTGCAGGAAGAGGTTTCATCCACTTTCAGAATGTCACCTCACAAAAACCTCTTGCTGATAATGTGAGTTAAGAATTGCACATTTCACACCGCAAGGTTCATAAATTACCCGTGGTAATGAGTAAAAGAGACAAGGCTGATAGACCACCAATAAAACCAAAATACTGGCTGCCACTAACCCTCTATTTTATTTGTGGAAAATAAATAAATATATAAATAAAACAAAACCCAAACATCCCGCCGTTTCACTTTCCAGAAGCCTTTGCACTGATCTTTTTGATGTCGGGAGCCTGTAGTGAAACCTTGTTTGGACAGCCATAGGGTGGAGCTGGCAGGCTTATAACTATGCCAGAGAACACAGGCGACCACTGAGAGACACACAGGGGTCCTCTCATCGGAGGCAGGGGAGATTCTATCACCTTTGCGGGTGAAAAAGGCACAGTATTATTACATCCCATCAAGGAAACTCCGTCTGACAATAAATCCCTGAGTGCTTTATGGCGCAGACATGCAGCTCTGAGGAAAGCCGCTGAGAGAGGAAGAGGGCCGTGGCTCCACTAGGCACAAAGCCTGCACACTGTCATTCAGCAGCACCAGTCCTACTAACTCAGGCCGGCACAAAAAAAATATCCCATTGGAGAGACTGGGACAAAACAGCCGAGAAAAATTATTTTGGTGCTAAACACTTCATGAAAATGTTGACGGTGTCATAAATTCAGGAATGCATTCATAAGTCATGGCCTTTTTTCTATTACACACACATTGACATGCACAAACATACAGTCACACACTTATGTTATGTGGAGGGAAAAACTATGTCTTATGCACTGCTGGCAGTTTTTAAATAAAACCATTATTTTGAAAGTGGCCTGTCAGAAGAAAGCTGTGTGTCATATATATATATATATATATATATATATATATATA